>PVJI01001688.1:0-170495 GCA_004026765.1 Micronycteris hirsuta
GAGAGGCCAAGATGGGCCGAGACCACTGTTCATTGGAGCCTGCAGCCGGGCGTCAGCATGGTCAGCTGGTGAAGCTGGACTGTGACGTGTGTATGAGGGTCATTTCCCTGGATCCTCCTGGGCAGTGGTTAGGGGCCACCGCTCACGTTCCTGGAGCATGTGCCTCTCCCCCACCCCAACACGGATGCTATGGAGAATGGTTCTTTGAAAATGAAACCAGATAAAAACCCAGGGCGCTGAGCAGGGGAGGCATGTAGATGAACTCTGATGACTTCGAGGAAGATTCGGGTTCTTCTGAGTCACGTGAATTCCTCCCCATGGTGGCGGGAAGAAGTGCCCAGAGCTGTCCCCACACTGATCATGTCTTCTGGTGGGGCAGGGGGCAGCATGGGGCTGCAGGAGCCCAGGCACCTCTGTGGCGCAGATTAAAATGTTTACCTCCCAGTTCACAGTGATGCAGCTGCCTCAGGGCTGCTTGGACCCCAGGAGAGGCACTGGGGCGACTCGTCACAGTTGGTGAATTAGTGACTGTGCCGTAGTCCCAGGGATGGAGGCTGGTACAGACCTGATTCCCAAGGACCCCAGAATGGACCTCTGGCCTTCAGGAGTTTGACGGTTATTCATTTATGTAATCCGAACATGAAAGCATTCACAGGATTCTTCACCCTGTGGGAGGGTCCCCTGCCCTGGTTCTCGTGGGGCCTTCTCTTCCCATAAGATGTAACTTGGAAAAGAACTTCCGCAGTCATGTCATTTAGGAAGTTCTACATCGCTTATCTCCTTGGCGGTGGAGATTTATGGCAGAAACGTGCACACTAAAGGCTCTGAAAAGTCCCACAGTGAAGGGATTTACTTAAGGTGTAACTCTGGCACTTGCCAACTCAACTCCTGTTTCCCCGGCAGGTCCCACGGCTCTTATGTTCCTTGGTGTCACTGCGGGACACTGCTGTGTCTAGAGTACCTCCCTCCCCCGTCTCGTCTTGGCATACCCGTTCAAGCTGTCACCAGTGGGAATGGAGGGGATGGTTCGAGGAAGAAAACACTTCTTCTAAGTGTTGAATTGTTTACTAGTAATTTGGAAGCTCCTTGGGCCTCATTGTGCATGGCGTCCCCCTGTGATGTGGCTCAGGAGCCGGGGAGGGGATTTCAGCCTCAGGGTCAAAGGGCGCTTTCTTTGCAGAGCTGATGAAATGAGAGCCGTGCTGACTCCATTGTTGTCCGCCAGCATCAGCGCGCATGTCCTGCGCCTGGTCAGGCATTTCAATGGGACTCCCAGGAGGACTGATGAGTATCTTTGGTCATTGCTTCCATCTTACCTAGAATTTTTTTTTTTCATTCCACAGGTTTATATTTTTAGAGCTGAGCGAAGATCAGGCACCTTAATTAAGATTTTTCAGGCATCAGGTAAAAAGGTGAGATTCTTGGTATCAGTGTCTCTTTGTGGTTTGAGAGATGCCATCATGTGGGGGTCCGGTTTCCCTCATTGGAACATCGGGTTAAAGGCCTAAGGGTGCCTTCACCTGCTCGGCATGGACTGCAGCCGGCAGATGCACGGGTTTCCCGCTGGTTGTTGGAGACATGTAGCAAGACGGCCAAGTTCAGCTCAGAGTTATTATGTTTTTTAAGGTTGTCTGTATCTCAGACACTCGTCAGAAGCGCTGCCTGCTCTCTTTGCCTCTGCCTCTTTGTCTTTCTCCATCTGTCTGTCCGTCTCTGTCTCAAGTGTGCACGCCTGCCCCTCCAGAGGTCCACACCGTTGTGTACAGGTAGCAAGCAGATTGGGTCGCTTTCCAAGGAGACGTGCCGTCACATGGTTTGCACTCTTCCTGTGTCACCCACACAGCGCTGCCCCTTCCTCCTCGCATCCCGAGCCCTCTGCCACCGCTGCTGTAGCAACAGTCGTCACACAAAGACAAACCCAAGAAAGCCACCCATTTCCCTTTAGAGCCTTGAAATAGAACTAGCCTAGGAGGGCTGCCCTCAAATTGGTCTTGGGCAAAGTTTATTGGCCTGTGTCATCTTGTTGTCCTCACCCCGGCCCTAATCCAAACTCCTGCAAATTTTTTTCATCCTCACCCAAGGACATTTCTTCATTGCTTTTAGAGAGAGAGGAAGGGAGAGAGAAACATGGATGTGAGAGAGAAAAAGCCATTGGTGGCCTCCTGTATGTGTCCAGACTGAGGATTGAACCCACAACCTTTTGGTTATAGGATGGCATTTCAACCAAGTGAGCCACACCGGCCAGGGCTCCTGCAAATTTTAATCCTAATTTCTGTTAATACTGCACCGTAGTCTGAAAGTGAGCCAGTTGAAGCTTCTTGTGCTTTGGTATGGCTCAGACCAGCAGGATTGCTCAGCGCGACTGGCTGGGGGATGAGGTGGGTAGCTCACAGCTGCCAAAGTCAAGGCCTTCAGTGAGCTCCGGGAGGAAGTGCAGCACCTGTGGCTTGGGAGGGAGATATGAGGAGACTGTCAGAAGGTGGTTTCCTTACCGCTCAGCAGACAAAAGGGGGAAAAAGGTGATTTCCCTTTTGGGCGGCCATGGGCCCCAGCCGCAGGCCAGTTCCTCTGCGAGTCAGACCGGCTGGACGCGCCGGCACCATTACAGGTTCTGACGGGGACTCCCGTTCCGAGTGCCAGAAACCCCTCTCGTTTTGTGCGCTCTTAACCACCTTAATGCATATACCCCGTATATAGTTGTCATCGTTTTTTCAGCAAAACAGTGGCGCTCCACACTCAGTTTTGTGAAAGCTTTCCTTGAGAACAGCTCTGCATTCCCTGAGAACCTGGCTGCCTGTTATGTTAACATTTCCAAACCCCAAAGCAGCAACACTGGAAAATGACTGAGCAATCCTGCAAAGGTTTTCCAAGCACCCCCCCAATCAGAAAGAAATAACTCTATGCCATTAGTGATAAAGGGTCCCCCCCAAACAAGCAAGGTGCAAACATCCTAGATGGGTGAGTGTGTCTACCATGGACAATCCAACCCCCCTGTGTGCCCCTTCAGAGGTACCTGGGCTGGAATGCATAAAATCAAAGGGTCTTCCACCCCCACCCAGGTTGCGATATAATTGGCATAAAACATTGTGTAAGTTTAAGGTGCACAGCATGATGATTTGATCATCTTTTATGTCTGTATTGTGAAATGATTACCCCAGTGAGGTTAGTTAACACCCCTCACCTCACATAGCTACTGTTTTTTAAAGGTCTCTGTAAATCACACCCGTCACCCTATTTTCAGAACATTTTCACGTTCGATGGTAGCTGTGCCTCCCACCTGCTTCCTCCATCGCCCCGCCCCCTCAACTCTCCGCTGCCTGCGCTAAAGACAGACTCCATTAACGCCTGTCACCCTGGAGTAATGAACAATCTATGGTCGTGCCTTCTCTCTGTCCCAGAAACCTCTTGGTCTGGGTGATAACGCACAGGACCACCCATCTCTGACTGGGCTGTGGTCAGGTTTTGGGGAGTAGATTTGGGAGGGGGTGAAGTGAAGAGTAAACATTTGAGGACCCATTCTCCAAACTTCCTGTGGGCTTGAAGACATCGCATTCCAGGAGATGCGCGTGCATGTCTGCTTGAATATCCCAGGGACGCAGAACAAGTGCGGCTCCAGCTCCCGCTCCATGGCCTGGCTGCTGCACGTCTCTGTTCAGGCTCGCCTTGCTCTTGCCTCGCACCATTCCAGAGGGACCTCTGCATCTGCCACTCACTCTTGCCCTTTTGTTGCACCATCTTCCAGCTTCACCCCGGTTGTTGTCTTTCCGATCAGGAAAGAGACCATTGTTATTCTCTTTGTGCTGCTTCTGCTTTTTTCCAGAGACACAAGAAATTCTTGTCTCTCTGACTTCTCCATTATTTCACAGAGAAAGGACATGACCTCAGGCTCTCCAAAGGATCCTTTAGCTTTACCCCTGTGTCTGGTTGGCCTTACACACCCAGAGGAGGGTCTGATGCAGTAAACCACTGGTCCACTTCTGCTTTTGTGTGGCCAGATAGCCCTGTCTGCCAGCTTCACCATGGGACAAAACAATCCCCCCCACCTCGTGGTCCTCACTGGCTAACATCCTTCATATACAGCACACAGGAGAAATCACTAATATGTGTGCATTTCTGGTGTTACTACAGACACGTCCCTGCATTTCCAGGCTGATAGGAGAGCTCTGACCAAGGACCGCTCACCCCAAAGCATGTCATTGCCACGTTGAAGTTTTATGGAATTAACTGAGTATGTGACGCATACAGGAGTGTCCAACTTTTTGGCATATCCGGGACACATTGGAAGAAGGAGAATTGTCTTGGGCCACACATTAAATACATAATGACACCTAATCACACAACAAATCTCATAATGTTTTAAATAAGTTTGAGATTTTGTGTTGGGCCGCAGGTTGGACACCCCTGCAGGGAGAACGTAGATAGGAAAGTTCATGTACAGGGATTTCTGATTTAACACTGATGCAGATGCCAACTTAAATAGTCCGTTGGAATGAAACAAACAGTTCCCTGGGGTGCAGACAGCAGCGTTGGGGCCTTGCCTGCGTCTCAGTCCTTTTACTAAAGTCCAGAGAGAGGGATGGGCAAGGCCACTGAGTCGGCAGCTGGCCACTGGTTTCTGTGTCCCCTACCTCCTGTGACTCTAGACCTCCTCTCTTGGGAATGAGGGGTGGGGAGGGGGTGCGGGTTGAGTGCAAGTGGCCTTGGCATGTGACTAGGAAAGGGCTTTGGAGTCCCCTTGTCCCAGGGCTGCTGCAGGAAGCAGTCTGCATTGCCCTCACCTGCGTCCCCCTCCTCGGGGTTCGCGGCCAGCCAACTCCACAGCGAAGGAAAATGCCCCTTCGTGTCCAGGCAGCCAGAGCCCTTGTATTTGAAAAGATTTATTTTACAAGAATTGCTTTTTTTAAAGAAAAATCAGAAGTTGCCAACTAGCAGCCTGTGGAAAGGATACAGCCTGCAACAGTTTTTGCTTGCAGTATGTGCAGTAGGTTTGCTTTTTTAAAAACATGAATTATCTGCTGTCTTAAAAAAAAAATAGGCCCTTCAAATAAAATACTCAGTTTTTGGCTTCTCTTGAAAAACGGGAAGGTTGGCCTTCCCTTGGTCAGCCTTCCTTGTGGCGGCCGTGGACGGCGGCCGGGCCTCTGGACACTAGTTTGCTACAGTCTCCACCAGGCCCTGCTGTCTCTGAGACACCGAGGCAAGCGTCACTCACCACCTGTAAGCGCGCTTGCGCTGTGATTTGCTCTGCACGTGTCCTATCGCCTGCCTGGATCCCCTTCGCGTTGGGGTTTAAGGCCCCTGGTTTACAGCAGTAGGGGCTGGATGAGGCCTGAGTAAAGAGGAACCTGGATGACCTGGCTATGTTCCCTCATCCCTCAAGCAGTCTGGGAGTTCTCCCTTTTCCTGTCACTTCAGCTCCTGTGTTCCTGCCCAGTCGTTAGCTGCGCACGGCTGGGAAGAGGGTAACCTCTTTCCCCGTGTCACACTTATTTGCATGCCTGCCTTGTGTTGCGAGATTTTACACTCCTATTTGCTTGGCCTTGTCAGATGTCTGAATTACAGAGGACTTTTATTATGATTATAACCTATATGTGCAACCTCATGTTTCTATCTTCATTTTTAATTTTTTAAAAGATTTTATTTATTTTTAGGGAGAGGGGAAGGGAGGGAGAAAGGGAGAGAAACATCAATGTGTAGTTGCCTCTCACACCCCCCCAGCTGGTGACCTGGCGTGCAACCCAGGCACGTGCCCTGACTGGGAATTGAACTGGCGACCCTTTGGTTCACAGGCTGGCACTCAGTCCACTGAGCTACACCAGCCAGAGCTCATGTTTGTATCTTCAAAAACAGGACCTTGTTCTCCTGGGATCGGTCCCTTTGTCATCCCCTTGGAAGGGCTCCAGGACAGAGGGGACTCTGATCCAGTGAGCTCTGGTCTCAGGTGGAGTGGGGATGCTGCATCACCGTGGGAAGTCGGGCTTCTCCCCATGTGCCTCGGCATCTGGCTCACGGGGCGCGCCCCCGGCACAGCTAAAGCCAGGGGCAGGAGGAGAGCGAGGGCCTCCTGTGTGAGGGCAGACACTGAACGCTTTGTTGCAACTCGACTTGGTTGCAGATGGGCTCTTACTTCGGCTCCTCCTTATGCGCAGTTGACCTGAATGCGGACGGCCTCTCCGACCTGCTGGTCGGGGCCCCCATGTTTTCTGAAATCAGGGATGAGGGGCAGGTCACCGTCTACATCAACAGAGGAAATGTGAGTACAGTGCTGGGCACCATGTGGACAGGGTGGGGGGAGAGGGACATCTGTCCAGCGAGTGGTGACTGAGCAGCTTTCTGGGCCATGCACTGGGCCCCATTACCCAGACGAGGTTACAAGACATGCTTCCTGCCTTCAGAAAGCTCAGTGTTCCGTTAATGGGAAGTTACAGGCAATGTTACAACTGCCAACATACAGGGGTTAAGAAAAATTGTAATGGGCTGTGCTTTGACGGCTCACCATGTACCTCCCCCTTTCTGTGAATGATTTGTGCACATGTTATCAGTGGTCCCCACTTTCCAGGTGAAAAAACTGAGGCCCAGAGAGGTTAAGTAACTTACCCCAAATCACACAGCTAAGAAGTGGCGGGGCTGGGATTTGAACCCAGGCCAGCTGGTTTCAAAGCATCATCTCAAGATTATACTGCCTTCCTGGGTGTATATACACATCTGCCCAGGGAAGCAGAGAAGGCTTCTCAGAGGACACAATGGCTAGACGGAATCTTGAAGAAGGGGTAGCACTTAGGCAGGCAGGCAGGAGTAGGCTGGGTGCTGGGAAAGTAGGTAGGGTATGAGGCAGCAGGGCACTTAGTTCAGCATGGGGGTTGGGTGGGGGCCAGTGCAGGGCCAAGGGCCATAATCCTGATGTCCTTTATTCTGCAGAATCATGAAAGGGATAGGATGGGGTCAGGAAGATGCCTCTGTCCCCCTTCAGCCGAGTGGAGGGTAGGTGGGAGCAGGAACCAGAGGTGGGGGGAGGCAGGAGGCCAGTGAGAAGGCAGCATCTTTTCAGGATCTGGAAGTAAGAGTGTTCAGCCAGAAGGAAACAGTTACATGAATAAATTCTGGTGCCACCAGCCTTTGAGCTAACATGAGAAAATACTTATGAGATAATCAGTGAAAAGCAGGATTAAAAGCTGCATATACAAACAACCTTTAAAAATACACAAAATACATAGAGAATGACAATAACACATCTCCCTGGGTGGTAGTCTTGGGTAGGTTTTTAGTTTTATCTTTTTCCAAAGATAAAACTAACAAAGAGTAAAAATGTAATGCTTTCATATTAAAAAAAAAAATCGGTAAAAGTGTACTTTTCACCAGCGACCAAGATGCTAGTTACCCCAGTTGGGAAGGAGCGGTGGTGCTTCACTGTAACCAGGAGGGCAGATGCCAGAGAGAAAGGGCAGCCATTGAAGGAGGAGCTGGCACTAGATAGAGCCTCGGGCTTTCTTGGATGTTTGCAAACTCTTTTTTAAGGTGGATCTAAGCCTTGGAAGGAAGTTGCTTCCTGGCACCTACCTGTTGCAGTGACTCTAGTCACCTGCATCCCTACTGACATCACAGGAAGCCGGGTGGGGAGGGTATGGGGGGAAAATGAGGTGATCATTATGGAGATGAAAACAGCAAGCCTGCATTCAGCGGCTGCCAGCCGCTCCGTGGGCAGGAGACGGAGACGTTTGCGTGGGTGTTAACTCGTCTGAGGCTGTCAGGGGACCAGACCCACAGCCCAGCCCAACGATGAGTCTAAGTCAGGGCGTGGACACCTGGAGCCGGAAAACCCCCAGATCTTCTGCGAGAGCATCTCACCTGCACACAAATCACAAATGCACATACCTTGCCAAACGGCTTGGCAAACTTGTACAGAAGAGCAGGAGAGGCGGTCAGTTGGGTTCTAGATTGTTAGATGGCACAAGGCAGAGGTTAATTATTGGCCACCATGAGTTTCCCTCCGAAAGGTGCCTCGGGCTGCCCAGGTGAAAGGGGACTCATCATGCCCCCAGGACAGAGAGGCTCTGGTGCCTGTGATTCTGCCCAGGTGTTTCCTGTCCAGGGGTGTGCCCTAGAGCAGCGGCATTCCCAGCTCTGGTTTTTATTGTGTTTTTCGTTTGTTCTGTTTTTGCTTTATTTTCCGTTTCTTCCTCCATCCTGTTTCCCAGGGAGCCCTGGAGGAGCAGCTGGCCCTGACGGGGGATGGCGCCTACAATGCACACTTTGGGGAGAGCATCGCCAGCCTGGGCGACCTTGACGATGATGGGTTCCCAGGTCGGTGAGCGTGTGCCCGCCTTCTACCTTTGCCCCCACCCCGGCCCTGAGTGATGCACTCCTGGAGCTCCCTTCCTGTCCAGAAGGCCCTTCAGCGTGCCCTGGGGAGAGAGGACACCCGGTACAGATGTTCTCCGTGTAGACACTCGGGCTGAGTTCTGATCCCCATGGAGTGTTCCTTCTGTGCAGCCCCTTCCCGTCCAGCTCGTTGTGCCGAGCTATGGGACTGTGGTGCCAGTGAACCCTGGGGCGGGTGCCCCGGAGCTTTATGGCAGCAAAGCTCGCAGCAGCTCCCTCCCAGCGCAAACATTTCTGGCTTCTGTCATGGTGCTCCACACTGCTCTCTTGTGTGGTCAGTGAAATAGTGAGGAGAGAATTGGACGTGCTCCCCCCTGGTGGTGGCAGCATGCTGGACCGACTTTTGAATATGACAGGTGTCAGGGCATGGGGATACCTGAGGGACCATCCTGTCTCGCTTTTCTCTCTGATCTGTTCAGTAGCCCCGCCCCTCCCTGCAGAGGCAGGATTCAGGCCTCTGGATCTGTGGGAGCCCAGTCACTCGGAGGGGTGACTCAGGGACAGCTCTGGCCTCAGGCTGCTTTGATGCCCTCACACCACCGGCCAGAGAGAGCTTTGTTCAGAGAGACCGATCTCCAGTGGACATCGTGTGGGTGCATGTCCCTCACCCTTGATCTGATTTCTGCAGACACATGACTTTTGTTAGATGTAAAGAGTGAAAAGTAAGGAAGTGCTAGGCTTTGTTCCAGAAGGTGCCATCGGTGTGTGAGAATAACGCTGATTTTGTGTGCTCTTTTAGACAATTTCCTTATCCAGGAATAGAGTTGACATTCTCTATGCAATAACCATTGTCTATAGAATTCCCTCCTCTGACAGACGGAAATGAGGCTGGGGCGTTTTATTTGTATTTCTTTATTGGTTGGTTCAATGATTTTTTCCCCCTAGCAGAATGAGCTAGGCACTTCCTGGAACCAAGCTCTTCTCGGCCTCTAGAATTTTCTTCCTACTCTTTTCTTTTTAAAGGGTCTTTTTTTTTTTTTAATAAGATTTTATTTATTTAGTTTTAGAGAGAGGGGATGGGAGGGAGAAAGAGAGGGAGCAAAACATCAGTGTGTGATTGCCTCTCACGTGCCCCCTACTGGGGACCTGGCCTGCAACCGAGGCATGTGTCCTGACTGGGAATCAAACTGGTGACTGTTTGGTTCGCAGTTCGGCACTCAATCCACTGAGCCACACCAGCCAGGGTTCTTCCTACTTTTTTCAGCTGAGAGATTAATGCCTAATGTGATGCTTGAACAACGTACAACCAGGACCGTTCTGGCGGGGAGGGACTCAGATGTGATGGCAGGAATTAGGCGATCTGCTGTGATGGTGTTCCGCATGGCTCTTCCAACCATGGCTGTTTTTCTCCCCTCAGATGTGGCCATTGGTGCACCCAAGGAGGATGACTTCTCGGGGGCGGTCTACATCTATCACGGTGACGCCGGCGGGATTGTCTCTCAGTACTCAATGGTAACTGGCGTGAGAGCGATGCGATCCCTGTTTGTTCACACATTCATTCAACTTTGTGCCACACACTGGGGCACAAAGGGTGCTTGACACTGTTCCTGCCTTTGCCCTACCACCCTCTAGTGAAGGGCACAGATACTTGAGAGTGCTTATTAAATACGAAAGCACTTAGAGGCTCCAGGTTTGTTCGCATTCAGGGATGCGTTTTGTCGGAAAAAGGTAATACCCATCCAAATTCTTACCGAGAGTGAGAGCTGTTTAAGAAGAGGCTTTTTTTTTTTTTCTGTTTTGGTTAATCCTTCATCATCCATTTGTGCTCAGCCAAAGGAATTCATTGTAAAATATAATCTAGAAAGACCATGGTCCCTGGGGGAGGGGCCTGAAAGCCACCATGGGGCTATGGTCATATTCGGCCCTGAAATGAGAAGCCGATTAAGCTCTGGCCTTGTGCCCCAGACTTGGGACATGGAAGTGGTGAGTTCAGTTTTTTGTCACATCAGCTTGGAGTTCAAACTTGCTGATGGTGTCGAGCCCAGCCCCTGGGAAAAAAGGAAGTCACGCTCTCAGCGGAAGCACCGTCAGGACATTTGTGTCCTGATGGCGTCTGTGTGTCGAATGGCACCGGCCTGCTGTGTCTTTCTCCCAGTGGGTCAGTGACAAACAGGGATGGAGCCCAAGCAGAGACATTTCCCCTCAGCAAGTATTGATTTATCAAGCACTCAGTATGCGCTTCCCACTTCCTAGTCATGTGTGCCTTGTATCTTGATTATTGCTAAGGAAACACAGTGTTTAACTGTGTCTTGTTCTTATAATGTGTTCTCTAAATGGTCCATAAAATGAAATAGTCGTGAAGCACCAAAACTTGTTCATGTACTAAAGTTTCAAGGTAAGAAAAAAAAAAGAGAGAGACTTTATAAACTGAATTTTAGAGGCAGTCCATAAATGTCAGTTCATAGTTGATCTGCTGTGGATAGAAGCTGGATAATTAGGGGTTAGGGGTCATGGCCAGGAGAGTTTCGGGTCCCCTAGGTGCTGGGTGCCCTGCTTAGCCCGGTGACTCCAGGAGGCGCCAGCTGAGTGGAGGGACTGCTGCTTAAGAGCCTGCTCTACCTTCCTCTTACCTTGAATCCTCATGACAGCCATGTGAGATGGGTGCTTCTGTTACCCACCTTTTATTCATGCGGTGGCTGTGACCCAGGCAGATTTAACTTGCCCAAGGTCACCAGCCAGTACGTTGCACTAGGGCCGTTGAACTGCCAGTCTGACTCCCAAACCTTTTATCGTAATCACCGTCCTCAACTGTACGTCAGAGAGAGAAACACTCGGGGAAGTCCCGCTGGAAAACTTGGGATATGGAAACTTCCTTTGCGGGCACGTGTACCTACTCCAAAGGACCTTTACCTACATGGGTCTTCCCCTTTTCCTGAGAAAGGAACAGTTGATGGCGGGAATACGATCTTAGGTGATTCGGCTGATATGGCAGGAGGAAGAGGGCTTCGGTGACAGTTGGGGGTCACATCCGTGTCACAAGGGCTGCTGCTCTCGTCTGTGCCAGGGACCCTGTTCCCAGTGTGGCAAGTGTCAGTTCTTCCACATTGCCCTTTAACTCGTTCCTCTTGGTTCCCCGTGAAGAGGGTTGATTTAAGATCCCTCTCAGTTTGAGAGCCCTCAGGGCATGTCACAGAGACCCCTGTGATCTTTCTGCTGCTGAGCCCCATCCTGGGGCACCCGATGGGTCACTCTCCACGCATCCTCCTGGAAGCTTGTTCTCGGGCCTCGGAAGCCAATCACATGGGGAAGCAACCTGTGAGGGCCCCCGCCTGCAGCCCCGCAGTGTTTTTGTTTGGTTGCTGGGTGGAATCCTGCCGGCAACTGGAGTATAAATTCTGTGGTTAGTGTGGTGTCTTCAGTAGGAAGCCGGGATCAGCAGCTGGACCCGTCCCGCCTTTGTCAGCATGCTGGCTCGTTAACTTTGACACAGAGAAGTAGTTCGGGGCTCTTAAAAAAGAAGTAACTATGATTATACTTTTCCAAGCTGCTAATATGTATGTGATAAGGTCACTGATTTAAAAGGGGGAAAAAAAATCCTCTCATGACAGATTGTTCAGGGCTCAGTTCAGGACAGAGCTGGCATTGTGTGGGTGAACTCGAGGCGGAAATCAGAAGCAACTCCGGGCAAGGGAATCGCTTTTCTTTGGCCTGGGTTGGTATTATTTCTACTGGATAAATTGTGAGATCAGAGTCAAGTTCTTCCACATTACTCTTTAACTCCTTCCTCTGTCTCCAGTTCACCACGAGAAGTGTTGATTTTAAGAGCCGTGTGTGCCTCTCTCGATGGGAGAGCCCTCTGGGCCCGTCACAGCGGCCCCTGTGATCTCTCCTCTGCCATGAGGACGCCGCCAATAAACCTGGTCAAGCGGAGGTTTTCCAAGGCTCCTGGTTTTCATTTGGAGTTATTAGTACCGAGCAGACTTATCTGCCAGGCTTTATGGCATAATGGCCTGCAGATGTCTGTGGGAGAACTTAAGCCTGCCTTGCCACCCCCAGATGGACCACCCCTCCACTCTTCCCCTCGTCCCAGCCACAGCAGACCGTAGAAATGCAAACCCAGGGCAAGCTGCCGCTGGCGTTGTTGGACGTCAGAGCCAAGAGGGTCTGCTTCAAGATGTGGCTTTTGTGAAATACGCAGGCACGCACGCACGCTTGTTTAGACAGAGCCATGTGGGATGCGGGCTCTGCCTGTTAGCAGGCAACAATTCTTAAGTGTTTCCTACAGTGTTCCGATGTGTACGTTGATGCTCGCACATTTCCTGTTGGGTGGCTTCACCGAGACGCCAAAGGGGAGGGTGATCTGTAGTTACCGGCCGCTGGGGGCTCTGAATGTCCCTGGTGTCTCCATTTGTAGATCCCTTTGGAAACTTCCCCTCCCCAGCCGCGTGACTCCTCTGGAGGATGACTTAGCAAGGAAAAGGGGAAGGAAAGGCAGTCCAAAGAGAGCCCCTGGATATCTGGAAAGTCGGTTCTGTCGAGGATTTCGCTGTATGGCATGAAAACAAAGCATTTCTCTTATTATCCCCACGCAGGTGTTACGGACTAAGCGTCCTCGAGGGGCCCGTGTAGGCACAGGGAGGGAGGAACAGGTCAGATCCCGGAAGACAGGACTTTCTGATGCAGGAAGCTTGGTCCGTTTGTGAGGAACTGAGCCACCCAAATGTCAATGTATGAGGACGGCTGCTTGTGAGGGAGATGGTCTCCAACCCATGTGGCATGTGTGTTAACACCTGCTGAACGTAACGATGGATAAAAGTGCAGGTGCCAGTGTGCCAATGTGCCCCGTGATGGTCGGGCTGTGAACTCTGAAGAGCTACCCTTTAGGGAGGTCGGGGGGTGGCTTCAGCTCATTTTGGGTGGTTTCCTACAGTGTATGGAAGGCTCAGGACCATGGAGTTCTAGATTTATGAGCTCAAACTATTTCATCTTATCCTTGAAGCTCAGGAGCCTGTAGATCTTCTGGCTGGCCTGGTGGGGAGAGGCTGCTGCCCCGTGGCCGTCATGTCCACCTGGGAATGCTGACTGCCTGTCCGCCTAGGGCAGGGGCGTCAGACTCATTTTCACTGGGGGCCACAGCAGCCTTGCGGTTGTCTTCAAAGGGCCGCGTGTAATTTTAGGACTGTATAAATGTAACTGCTCCTTAACTAGGGGCAAGGAGCTCGGCACTGCCGCCCGGGTGGAAACCAAGTGCCGGGCTGGATATAACAAGCTGGAGGGCCAGATTCGGCCCATGGGCCTTGTGTTTGCCACCTGTGACCTAGGGAAAGGCTCTAATGTGTGCCTCTTAGGAGGGGGGAGATACCTGTCTAGTACGTGTTTGGGTAGGGTGACAGAAGGGAAAGAATGTTCTTAGAATTTCAGCCAGCTATACCTGTGTGAAAACAAAATAGAGCCTTCATTAGAAATGGAAGATAAACTTTATCCACTTCAAACTTTATTCAACATGTCAAAACATTAACACACCAGTCTAGGAGGTTTTTCGTTAGCGCTGAACTTAGAAAAAATTTAAATGATGGCATGTGGCTAAGGCAAGTGATCATAAAGGAGCGTGCGGTCTTCAGCTGCCTGCTAAAGATCCCCCCGCAACTCCCCGATCCAATGAGGGCTACGTTTTTTTTTTTTTTCTCTCTCCACAAAGTCAAGACCAAGCATCCTATGGAAGCTGGGCTAACTCAATCATGGGTTCTTATTGGTGGCTGTGCTCTTTTCTGGTGACTCAGTTTCCCCATTGTCTGTTTCAGAAACTGTCGGGGAGGAAGATCAGCCCAGTTCTGCGGATGTTTGGGCAGTCCATATCAGGAGGCATCGACATGGATGGAAATGGCTATCCTGGTAAGCTGTTTCTCTTCAAAGGCAGACAAGATAAATGAAGGAGAACGCGTGAGGCCGAGTCATTTCCACTCTGGTTAAGCAGTGGCTACACCTATTCAGGGTTAGGAAAATTCACACAGTAGGAGGGAGTATTTTGCCTGGTGTTTGGTTTTTAAGGTGAAAATGCGGAAGTTTCTTTTGGGGTTTTTAAAATGATGTACTCTAAAGGGTTGAAGCACCAGGTGGGTGAATTTGACAGCGATTTCTGTGGCATCAGGTCTTGCTAATGAAGGAAAAAAAGCGCTGTCCACATTTAAAATGCTAAAGAGTGAAACCTTATGTTCTCTTGATATTATGTAACCACAGTCAGACTCACATACCCTTGAGAGGGAAAAAGGAGCTGAGTAGCATCCCCCCTTGTTGCGTGAAACTTATTGAAACATGGTGAGCAAAAGCAAAAACTGCGGATGGACAAAGCAGACCTTCACTGTTCAAGGCTGGCTGGCTTGTTCAGAGTCGATACCTTGTGTTGGCTGAGCTAACTGAATAAAAATGAATGATTTCAAACCTCAATCCCGAGCAATTCAGGTGTTTTCGAAGGGGACAGCGTGGAAAGAGGAAAGGATGTAAAAATAAGAATTGTAAAAATCCCAAACCATCCGTGGAGTTCAGAAAAAATGTTTTTGCCACTTTAGGTCATCTTGCTGTCTCGCTTGAGAAACTATTTCTTTCCACTTAAAATGCCTTGGGAAGATTTGGGACAACTAATGAACTTCTGTAGGAGGGCACCGAATTCTGTCGTTTCTTGTACACAGAGGAGTTTTGAGTGTCCCTTTGACTTTACAGAGCCGGGGGAAGGAGGAATAGAAAAGGGTCAGCGTGGACGTCTTTTTAGTTGGAGAAAGCAGTTCTCCTTGTCCCTGGCCATTGGTGGCCATTCCTAAATAATACCTAACATTGACTTAGCCCTTGAATATATGCACAATGCTTCCACATGCGCTGGACATAGTAACCCCAGTAGGTAGGTGGAGATGGGGCTGTTGCTCCCCCTCCCCCCAGCACTTTAGAGTCGAGGATACTGAGCCTCAGAGGACTTCGGGGCTGGCCAGAGACCACACGGTGGTGGGCGAGGACCCAGGCCGCTTCTCTGTAAATGCATGGTGAGCAGGTGTGTTAATACTTCACGATGAATCTAAATGTATCGCACACTTTTCATAAGAGAAATGGCAAGTCTATCAGGTTCCTTTATTTTCAACTATTCAATCAATTCAAAAAGACTGTTGGAAAGTAACAAAATGAACAAGCGCGCCCAAGTGCAGAAACAGTAGCAGCGTGACAATTCATCCTGTGCACAGATTTGCTCTTTGCTTTTCCCTAAGGAGGGCGTCGTGTAGATGCAGGGATTCAGACTCGGATTTAGATGCTGGGTTCTGTAGTAACGGGAGCCCCAGGGCTCAGGGGCTTATGTTACACAGGAAGAAAAGCAGAGAGCTAGTGGGTGAGCAAATACTTCCGAAATTACAGTTATTTAGAGTAAACATTGCCAGCTAACACTTGTGTTTTGGTTTGTAGTTTACCGAGTATCTTCCGAATGAAATATCTGATTTGCTGTATTATATTTAATGCGTATTTACATACGTAACACATTTAATAGTTTGATACATATTGAATAAATATTTTCTGGTTAAAATAATCTGAAATGTTACTGGTTTTCGAAGAGGACACGGAATACTTGTGTCTGTTTCCCCTGGACAGACAAGGACGCTGGTGACTCTGAGGTCCTGGAGAGTGAGGGGTACGGTGGACACTTTGATGCGCAAGTGCCACAGAACTTGGGGCTTTGTCCAAGAGCATCCCTCTCTCTCGTTCACTGATGTCCAAAAGAAATATAATACGAGCCCCATATGCCATTGAAAATATTCTAGTAACCACAGAGAAAAGCAGGCAGATGAAATTAATTTTAATAGTGTTTTCTTTAGCCCAGTATAGCCCATATATTATCAATTTAACATACAATCAATACGAAAAATTAAGGATACAGCTCCTGCTCTTTTCTGCTCAGTCTTTGAGACCGGTCTGTGTTTTACACTCGGACCCGCCGCACTGCAGGGGCTCAGCAGCCACGCCTGGTGATGGGCTGCCCCGTGGGACAGTGTGGCTCGGGCTCTCACGGCATCGTTGTGTCACCCAGAGGGTGGCTGTCGGGCCCCTGACTGTGGCTTTGGAGTACCTTGGGGACGGGGGCAGGGGTGGGCTTCAAGCAGTTTCTGAATCTGTACACTTCTGGTTTTCAGATGTAACTATCGGAGCCTTCATGTCCGACAGTGTGGTTCTTCTAAGGTGAGATGCTTCTCTCTTGCTTCCTGGATCACGTTCTTTATGGGCGAGGGGTGGAATTTGGTGGTGGTGGGCGGGGTGGGGGGAGGTGCACAGGGGAGCCGTTTACGGTTAGTCAGCAGTTCCCTCTGTCCTGTCCCTTGCAGGCAGAGGTGCTTAGTAAGTGGGAATGCTACCTTTCTTCTTAAAATTCTTCTTTTTTTAAAAAATAGTTTATTTATTTTTAGAGAGGAAGGGAGGGAGAAAGAGAAAATTCTGTGTGTGGTTGCCTCTCACGGCCCCCTTCTGGGGACCTGGCCCACAACCCAGGTATGTGCGCTGACTGGGAATGGAACCAACAACCATTTGGTTCACAGGCCTGCACTCAGTCCACTGAGCCACACCAGCCAGGGCCCTTCTTCCTTTTTTATTTATTAATTTGAGGGAGAGAAAGAGAAACATTGATTTGTTGTTCCACTTATTTATGCATTCATTGGTTGGTTTTTGTATGTGCCCTGACTGGGAATTGAACCCACAACCTTGGTGTGTAGGGATGCTGCTCTAATCAACTATACTACCTGGCCAAGGCCAGTGCTTCCTCTTGTATTATTCTCTATCCCAGGGTTTCCAGCTGGTGGGCCTCCAGTGGCTCACAGGTATGAATGACAACCTCCTTGGAGCTTCTAGGCAGAGTCTGGGTGTCCTGGGCCCTAGGGGGCTTTGCTTTCTGCCATGAGCAACCCCCGTCATTAACGTGCTATACACACACTGTCATTTTCTGTGGGTGCCATAGCTCTCAAGGGGCCTGGGGAGCACTGCCCTGGCCCGTATCTTCCCCCCATACCCTGCATCCTCCCCTCCCCACCTCGTCAGTCCCCACTCCCCAGAGACTGGGAGCCTTCTGCCCCTGGGGCGGCCCGTCTTTCCCTGGTGGCAGTGGCGCTGGGGGCCGTGAGCTCGGGCCCCGTGCTCGCTGGAGCCCAGCAGCCTGGATCTCCTACAAAGGCCCGTGGGCTGCCATCCCACCCAGGAACCCTCTCCAAGTATTTCTGTCCGTATGAGTCAGAGGAGGCAGAATTACACTTTGGAGTGGGAGCCAACTCTTAGGTTTTGTTAATAACGTGAAGGCAGAGCTTTCTAAAATAGGCCAGTAGGACCTCGGAGCTGGAAGGGATCCCAGAGGCCATGTAGTTCTACACCCCGGGTCCTCCTTCAGCACTGCCTTTCCCCCAGTCTCGGTGGCAGGGCCACTGCCTCTTCGTGGCCGACTGGCCTGACCAGGACCCTAGGGGGCGGGGCTCAGTGGCCGCTGAGGGGACCAGTTAACCCCCAGGGAACTCCAATGTGCAGTTGTTGAGGAGACAGAACACACTGGAGATTAATAAGAGAGTAAACCCCGGGGCCGATGGCCTGGGCTCCAAGCCTGACTCTGCCCTTAGGATGTCGTGAGTCTCCTAACGTCTCTTTCAGGAGTCTTTCCTCCTACACGAGGCCGCGGTGCTGAGCTCATGGGGTGCTCAGGAGAGCTCAGTGAATTAGTCCGCGTAAAATGCGGAGAACAGAGCCTGACTTCAGTGCTCGAGGAAGGCGAGCCATTCTGACATGAATTAGGTTAACTTTGCCTCCCCCAAATTCTGCTTCTTGGCCCTGGCCTTCTGTGCAGCAGCCCCTCAGATCTGAAGGTGGAACTGGTGTCCTAGTCACGCCCTAGCTGACAGGAAGTTAGGCAGAGCAGAAAACGGGGGAGGCCTGGGAACCATCACAACTGTGTATGCATTTGAAACACACCTCGCTTGCTCTGGCCAGGTGGCTCTGTTGGTTGCAGCATTGTCCCGTACACCAAAAGTCATGGGTTCGATCCCTGGTCAGGGCACATTTCTAGGTTGTGGGTTTGGTCTCCGGTTGAGGCGTGTATGAGCGGCAACTGATCAATGTTTGTTTCTCTCTGACATTGATGTTTCCCTTCCTCTTTCCCCTACTCCCTTCCCCTCTCTGTAAAATCAATAAGCATGTCCTCTGGTAAGGACTTAAAAAAAAAAACACATCAGGCTCTTCTTTTCTTTTTTTTTTTTTTTTAGATTTTATTAATTTATTTTAGAGGAAAAGGGAGGGAGAAAGAGAGGGAGCGAAACATCACTGTGTGAAACATTGATGGATTGCCTCTTGCATGTCCCCAACTGGGCACCTAACCCACAACCTGGGTATATGCCCTGACTAGGAATCGAACTGGCGACCTTTCGGTTTGCTGGATGATGCCCAACCCACTGAGCCACACCAGTCAGGGCAACCCCTCATTCTTAAGTATCCTCACGTGAAGTCCACGGGGATGTGGGTTAAACCTGAGCTCAGGGAAAACCTTACTGATAGTGGAGCAGATGGCTTCAGGGCAGGTTTGGTAGGCGAGCGTCTGCCCCAGGGCTTCAGGCTCTTTATCTGCCCACGCCTCACTGCCCTGTAAGCAGCACCGACCCCAAAAAAGCCCAGGGTAAGGGGAGCAGCACCATGTCAGGGTGCATCCTGACTGGTTTCCTCACTCACCTGGATTTGCACTGTCGGCCACCAGAAAGAAATGCGCCAGCCACCTGCTTCTTCAAAATAAAATCTCGGAAACGTGTACGTCGCTGTCCTGAGGCGCCCCTCTGCTTCCATCTCAGAGGCTGGCACCTGTGCAGGTGGCACTGTGAAAACTGGCCTCCCGCCCGCCGGGAGGGTGGGTCGGCCAGCTCTGTCCTCAGGAAGTTTGTTCCCTCAGATTAGCCCTGGAGGGCGGGTCCTGTGCTGGGGTGACAGGCGCCTGGTGTGATGCCATCGAAAGTCAGAGGAAGTGGTCCAAGAGGCCTGTGAAAGGTTGCTGGGCTTTTCCTGGTCCAAAAACAATGCTTGGAGTTGGAACAAAGAGGTTTGAGGGAACCGATGTTGGAGGGAGATGTGCTTGGGAAGGTCCTGGCGGCTCATGTCAGAGGGTTCTGTTTTTACAGCCTTCATGGTTGTGTCTGGGCCTCTCGCTTCTGCTTCCTGTTCGCCGCGCCTTCTGCGGACCTCTGCCGAGAGAGGAGCGGCCAGGCATCCCAGGTGGCCCCTGGGATGATGGCAGGGGTGGGGCTTGTCTTCGGTATAACAACCAGGACACAGGACCCGCACTGGGCAGGATGGGGCTCTCCCTGGGGCAGACCCGTTCTCTCTGGTACCTCTCTGTCTGGTGAAACTTTGGGCTTTCCTTTGGTTTTAATTTTTATTTTATTTAGATTAATTAGGTAGTTAATAAATTCTTATCTTCGCCCAAGGACATGCCCGTTGATTTTAGAGGCGGGTGTAGGGAAGGAGAGAGAAAAAGGGAGCGAAACATCGATGTGAGAGAGAAACACTGACTGTATTCCAACTGGGAACAAACCCCTGCAGCCTAGGCTGTGCCTCGACGGGGAATCTGTCCTTGGGCCTTCTGTTTGCAGGATGATGCTCCCACCAACCGAGCCACACTGGCCATGGCTTTCCTGTGGTTTTTAATCTGTTGGCCTGTGGTAACGCTGGCACCCATTTAACAAGGGTTTTTGAAAAGTTGCTGTTCTGAGAACATCAGGGTAAATTTGCCAGGATCCCAGGCATTGAGGGGCCTGCAGACGAGTGGGTCAGGTTTGGAAATATGAGGTCTGTCCGGAAAAAGTCCAGCCATTGTTAATATAATGAGAGTGGTTTGTGTGACATCAGTGTAACCTGGCAGCCAAGGAGAGGGGACTGGAATGCGCATGTGTGAACAATGATGGCTTCACTGTACTAGTCAGTGGGGGCGGTAGACACCGCTGAGTGAGCATGTGTACTGTGTGGCTGTTGCATTCAAAAATGCCTGAGCAAGTAGAGCAACAAATCTGCATCAAATTTTGTGTTAAATTTGGGTGATTCAGAAGGCCGTAGCTATGGGCAACTGGTGATTGGCAGCTTCATCACGACAACACGCCCACTCGTGCATTGCGTCTTGTGCAGGGCTTTTTGGCGAAACATCAAGTCACCCAGGTGACTCAGCCCCACTGCAGCCCAGATTTGGCACCCTGTGACTTCTGGCTTTTCCCAAAACCAGAATCACCTTGAAAGGAAAGAGATTTCAGACCATCAGTGAGATTCAGGAAAATATGCTGGGGCAGCTGATGGTGACTGGGAGAACTGTGTGAGGTCCCAAGGTGCCTACTTTGAAGGGGACTGAGGCATCATTGTCCTGTGTACAATGTTTCTTGTATCTTCTTCAATATGTGTCTCTTTCATATTACATGGCTGGATACCTTCTGGACAGACCCTGTAGACAGTGACATTAATTAGTAAGTGAACACAGAGCCCCCAGCAGGAGTGGACATCCTACTGCCAGGGTTGCTAAGGAAGGCTTCCTGGGAGGGGGACAGCTGAGCTGGCTGTGGAAGGGCTGGCGTGGCTTTAAGGGTGTCCACTGGCATCTGTACCATCACCATGACCAGGACTAACTATTGGTTTATATCATCATCTAAGGATGAACCCAGGAGAAAACTGGAGACCGGGATGTTGGATTTCTTTTAGGCCCGCTGTTGTCTGCCTTCTGTTAGCCCTGCAGCTGGGTTTGCCCTGGGGTTCCCACAGTTCCCTGGTGCTCGTCACACTGTTTCTCTCTTGACCTTTGTCTCCTGGCGGTGGAGGCTCCAGTGAACCCTAACCTCATCTGTGCCGCATGTCCCCTCGCTTGCTTTTTTCTCCGAGGTTTTCCTTAATGCTTTTGTCCATTGGATTTGATGTTGGTCATTGTCCCCATCTGTCTTGTCACCCTGGACACTCTTTGAGGGGTCACTGTACACAAGTAAGGTCATTGTTCTCAAGCTGTGAATGCCCCTTAATCCTGTTATGTCCCCCCCAGTGCATGAAGGCCAGAGGTAAAAAGGTCTCTTTGTGAGGCCTGGTTGGGAGATTAAGCCGCAGCTTAGGTGAATGGTCCCCGAGCAGATGTTTGCCACGAGAGCAGAAGGGTGTGACTCCCTCGGGGCTTTTTTTGGGCACCTCTGGGGAATTACAGCAGCGATGCCCATCCATCAAGCCCTGGTGGCGCCGTCCGCAGCGGTGTGTGCAGTGTGGATGCTCACTGGGTTTCCCTGGGTCCTGAGGCCAGACTGGTTGATTCCGTCAGCTGTGAAGTGCTTGGCTGTTACCAGCTGGGACTCCATTAGTCAAGTGCTTTGAGAAAAATACTTAATGAATTGATGGGAGTAAAGGAAGGGGGGTTTGACCCACTGGATGGGACCAGAACTCCGCAGTTTGTGCTTTGAATGGAGTAAATGCTGTGGGGGTCTTGGGAGAGCTGCTGTTTCTCGGGTCAGGGTCTGCTGTCCAGCTCCTCTTAAGTATTTTCATTTCTTCTTAGTGAAATGGAAGTTGGAATGTAATTGAAATTCCAAATAATCACTTGACATCTGGTGGCTCATTTATGGCCTCCATCAGATGGGGGGGGTTTCATTAACAACTAACCTGCCTTTATTATCGGGAAGCTAACCATTAACTTATTAGGAAATAAGCCGAAGAACCAGAAAAAAAAAAGTGTGTACAGAGCATCCTGGCCCTGTTCTCTTGGGTTATTTCACACTTTAATTAAGTGCTGGGCTGGAGGTTTGGGATTTGTCCTGTTGGTTTAGTTCTTGTTTGGCTCTGGGAGCTGCTTCTCAACACGACTAAGTCTCCTTCCTCTCTTGACCTGCAGGGCGAGACCCGTCATTACGGTGGATGTGTCCATCTTCCTCCCGGTCTCCATCAACATCACGGCGCCTCAGTGTCACGACGGCCAGCAGCCTGTGAACTGCCTGAACGTCACCGCCTGCTTTAGCTTCCACGGCAGGCATGTCCCCGGAGAGATCGGTAATGAGCCACGGAGTCGGGGCTCAGGGGAGCCATCTTGGCTGGAGTGGGCCTGTGGGTTGAGGGCAGCCCAGGGATGTTTCTGGGTTCCTGCTTGCTGTGCGTCTCGGCTGGTCTCGCCGGCAGCAGGTCCACAGGCCGGGTGCCCTTTCCCCCGGTGTACGAGGGCCAGACTGAAACCTCACTGGGCCGTGGGAGGGACAGGGCTGCGGGACTTGTGGAGAGGTAGTGACCGGAGCCCAGTCCTATGGAACATTCGGGGCAGTTAGAAAAAAGGAGTGGTGGGGTGTGGAGGCCCACCTTGGTCTTGCAGCATCAGCCAGATGTCAGCGCCTTGCGCCCTCTGCTGTGGCATCAGAGACCCAGGATGGCTGGCAGGACAGGGATGCTGACTTTCACAATGGCCTCGGTTTCCAACGAGGGCGTGCTGCTTTGTCGACTTCAGACGATTGAAAAGAGGCAGGTGTTCCCTGGGCCGGTGGCAGCTGTCCTGCCGTTTCCCTGATGGGGAAGGTCGACCTGCTAGTCCCGCCGCAGGGACCGGATCCAGCCCCAGAACAAGCTGGGATCAGTGCGGATTAGAACTCAGTGTGTGTGTGACCACCTGCAGGAAATGAATGCGGAGCAGTTGTGCAGATTAATAGGTTTTTTTTTTTTTTTAATCTGAAAGGCTGATTGAATAACAGAAGTAAAGTTTCAGGGGAAAACATACTGATAAGGATCTGACTTTCTTAGACATTTTTAGTGTCACGAATGTCCCCCTCCCTACTTAGTGTTGTCCCCTGGGAGCTTGTCAGAGATGCCGACTGTGAGGCCTCACGGGCACCTCTGAGCCAGAATCTGCGTTTCAGCAAGATCCCTATGAGATCCGTTCGTGCAGCTGATGCTGAGAAGCGCTGCTCTGGTGCACACATGTGCATGCACACACGCCCAGCCATGCAGAAACACACCTCCACGTGCTCGTTCGTTTCTCCGCTGCACCGTATGGAACAGTGGTCCGACCCTTCTGGGCTGACTGTCTCATTGGCACTTTGTCTTGACCTTCAGGTGGATTGAACAAGCTCAGCAGTTAAACCGTGTACTTTTTCTATAGAGACTTTTTGGGAAAGACTTAGAAATGTCAAAACTGGATGTAAACCTACCATGCATGAACTTGGGGCTTGGTTAGTAAGAGAAGGTTAGACTTTTTGTGAGCAGCCCAGTGAGAGAAATATACTGGTTCAGGATCACAGATCTTCTGGTAAAAGCCAGGGGTTGATTTCTGGTTTCCTGATACTTAGTTTTCCTTTCCCAAAAGTATTTCCTGCCACTTCCCTAACTGGTTCAGGCACCGCAGTCTCTAGGGGAAAAAAACTCTGGTGTCCCTGGGACACGTGCGTCTTCCGCGTAACTAGATGGCGCATTCTGACATCACACACCAACTCATGATGTAATTAGACTCCGTGAAGAAACACTTGAAGGAATTGTTGAGGATCAGTTTTGTTGCGCATAACAATAAGCAGAGCTATTCTAGAGCTCTAAGAAAAGAAGCGAGCAATTCCTTGCTCGTGTGTGTTCATTTGACAGACATTTGTCAGGCACCCACGGGTGCCAGGCACGTCCCCGTGGAGCTGCCAATGGGAACAGCAGAGTTATATGGTGTTGATGCTGAAGCGGGATACACAACGTTCAGATTCTCATCGACATCGACTGTCGTGTACAACGAAGCCACATTGGTAAAGCTGGAACGAGGAGGACACCAAGATGCGAGTTTTGAGCAAGAGTGCTTTTAGAGCACGTGACAGTGGGAGAGCAGATTGATTTGCAAGTTCAGGAGCTGAGCAAGGTGGACACTGACCCTGAGGCAGGATTGTAATGAAGGTGCAGGCTTAGCCAGGGTTCTTGAAGTGTCAGGGTATAACGCAGGGACAGGCTTGGGTGATGGATAGTACGCACTTCATGGGCAGCAGGGGGCAAGTGCCTCCCCCGGTGCAGGTCACTTCCTTCCCCTCCATCTGCTGCAAGGGTTCATTGATGAAATCAAACATTTCTTTTTAGCCTAAGTGTGTTAAGTTTCAGGCTTAAAGAGGATACTAACTCAAGACTTTTGGCAGGGCAAGGCAGAGGATTATCCATCCCTGGCATTTTCTGTCTCTTCCCCTGGTATTCAGGAAAATGAGCTCCCAGCAGAGGGAGGCAATGCAGAAATCTGCCCCCAGATGAGCTGGCAGTGCACTTGTGGAGAGGGTGAGAAGGGGAAGCAGGCAGTCATTTTGGCAATGGGATGGGAAATCAGGTCAGGGTGAAAGGCAGCGTGTCAGGGAGCCGTGTGCTCCCAGCTCTGGGTGGGGCGTTCTGGAGTTGGACATAGAAAGCAGCACCGTTGGGAGGATCAGCTCCCGGGTTTCCAGATGGAGGAGGGGTTGGGGCACGTCCTGGGCACGGGCACCCTCCACTCTCCTCCGAGCCCAGCACACGGTGCTGCAGACGGCTCAGGGCCATCTCCCTGGACTCTGCATGGGGAGCTCAGGGCTGCAGCTTGGATCACGAGCCTTCCTCGCTGTCATTGCTGTGGAGGAGCCATGTTGGTGGTGGTTTTGGCCATGAATGGCTGGCGAACGAGTGTCTGTGGAATGGCTGCATCTGGGCAGTGCAATAAAGAGGCGCCAGTGGTGTGCTGGGACTTCTGAACAGCCATCAGGAGTGGTATCTTTGGTGGTGTCAGTCTGGTGGCACCTTCAGCCACAGCATCTCGCTGGGGATGCTTTGGAGCCATAAGCAGTCGAAGTTACTGTCTTGCCTCTGGTTTCTTCTCTCCTGTAGGACCTGCTGGGGCTCCAGCATACACAGAGGGCCCCCTTTGCCTCTTCATTTTCTGCTCAGCAATGGAAAACCACAGTTCCCACTTGGTCACAGGAGTATTCAGGGCCAGCTGGTCAGCCGGGCCTCTGGAGGGGCTGCTTCGGCTTCTGGCAACAGCGTGGGGACTCGAGGGGTGACTCTGGCCCCTCAGGGAAGGTCCAGTCAGGAAGACAGAAACCACACCAGTTATTCTAACAAAGGGAATTTAACGTCGGGCGTCAGCGCAGCCTGTCCCAGGGGACCCGGTAGTTACTACAGGAAGCAGCCACCGCTTCTTGGTCTGCACCAGGTGTCCCCAAGACCAGGTGCAGCAGCAGCACGTGGTATCTTGTTAGAAATGCAAATTCTAACCGAATCGGAAACTTTGGTGGTGGGGCCCAGCAGCCTGTGTTTTAATAAGCTTCCAGGTGGCTTAGGTATGAGATCCGCTGGTCACAGCAGCAAAAGGAAAATGTGACACTAGGGGCGGACCACTTCCTCGGGGTTATTGGAACCTGGAAGCCTGGAGAAGAGACCTGCTTGGAGGAGGGACTGCTAGCTCCTGCTGCTGGTGTTTCTGCAGGGGATGCAGTAAAGCTGGCTGGGGGTGGGGGGGTGGGGGGGGGACTGAAACTGAATGAACTGCCTGTGGAGCCAGCTGCTGTGAAAAACCGGTGCTGGGTTCAGCTGATAGGAATAGGAAGCAAGCAGGAAGCAGTGTGCCCCTTGCAGCCTCCTTCCAGCTCCCTCGAGGCAGAGCCACACAGGGAGCCACTAGCAAAGCCGAAGAGAGGTTGCAGAGTCCCATCCCGGCATCGGCATCGCAGGGTGAGAAGGGCGGGTTTGGAGCTGAGAGACTGCAGCTTCAAAAGTCAGCACAGCAAGTATCCAGTCACGTGGCGTTACCGAAGTGCCTGTTGGGTCAGTCAGCCAATCATTCTTTTAAGTTTTTAAAAGTGCCAGGTACGGTTCATCACCACCCAGCCTTTATTGTATGAAATGTTAAAGGGAGTTATATAAGGTATGGAGGAATATCAACAGGGGAGTGGTAGGGGGAGAGGGTGGGAATGGGGCACAGAACAAGTAGCATAAATGGGAGGTAGACAACAGACAGGGGGAGGTTAGAACAGTATAGGAAGTACAGGAGCATAAGGACTTATGTGTAGGACCTATGGACAAAACTAAAGGGAGGGGAAAGGGGGGTAAGGGGAAGGGGGAAAGAAGGGGGGAAATGGGGCAACTGTAACAGCATAATTAATAAAATATAGTTAAAAAAAAAAGTGCCAGGTACGATGCTTGGTCCTGGGCAGAGTGGAGAACAGGCCAGGCAAAGTCCTTGTCCCTACGGAGCTCGCGGTCTAGGGGGAGGGCAGCAGATGATCAAGACAGAATGACCGGTACTGCTGCTGCTGCCTCGGGAGGTGGGGCAGGCCCTTCGCTCTGTGTTGGGGTGCAGACCCAGTGTGGAGTTCCAACAGCCTCAAGAACTGGTTTATAATGTATTTCATCAAGCAAGAGTTCTGCCCATCCCAAGTCTCATTAATCACTTCATTCTTGGCTTGGGGGAGTGGCTTGTGGCTCCTTGGAGCCTCCTAGATGCCATGAGTAAGGATGGTGAATGCTTTGCCCCCGAAGACTCTGTCGCTGACCCGTGGGCCGGGCCTGCACCTACTTGCTGGCCATGCTGAAGCCTGCACATGCATGTCGGTCTCTGGAGGCTGAGAAGCAGGCAGCAGTTCTGGGCTCTCACTGGCGTCCTAGGTGAGAACCAGGCAGGGGTGAGCCCTGAGTGGTTGTGTTCGTGCGCCGGTTCTGCGTCCCCATGTTTCCGGGGGTGCTCAGTCAGCCTGGCAAAGCCGTGAGCGAGCAGGGGTGCCCGCCCTCCCTCCAGACCAGCCGCTGAACCCAGGTCCTGAGAGGTGGCCATGCCAAGGTCATCCAGGTCAATACAGAAATAGGGCTGCGACCAGGTGACTGGGTCTCTGACCCTTCCTCTGGCGTTCAGGGTGTACTTCTCTTAGCTCCTCCTGGCTCCTGGAGAAGTGTGGGGATGAGGCAGACCCGTGCTGTGTGAGGGAGGGGGTCACCTGGTCTGATAATTAGCACTCATTCCTTGAGTGGTGGGGGCAGAAAACTCAGGGAAGCTTGTCAGATGGAAATATCCCCCCACCCCTTTCTTCTGGGAAACTCTAAGAGAACTCAGAGTAACTCTGGAAGGAGAATTTATTAGTAGAATTTCACAGCTGAAACCATGTTCTGATGGAGGAAGAGAATGAATCAGCTCTCTGGGAGAGACCAGAGCCGGAGCTGATGCAAGACAGCTGGCCCCTCCTGGCCCAGGGGCCCTCGGGAACCAGCTGGGGGCAGGGGAGGCGGCGGCTGGAAGTGTTACTTGGGGCTGATCAGCTTTTCCATCGATGTGACATCATTCGACATGGCATGGACACAAGCTGCCGGAGGAGAACCTGGAGAAGTGAAGTGTTGGAGAGGGCCCTGATCAGAACCAGCGCCCTCCTGGGACCGGGCTGGCGGGGCTGGCTTGCATTAGAGGTGCCCTCCCACGGGCGCCAGCCGTCCTAACCGAGCAGGCTGATTAGCTGCTTCTCCCACACCTCCTCCCTGTCATAGGGGCTGCCTTTCAGACACACCTGGGGGTGCGTGCTGTTTAAAACTACCAGCCGAGCTCAGGGCTTCGCACGGTCTGTGCTTCGCGCCGCCCTGGCAGCTCCCAGACCCTCCTCACTCAGGCTGGGTTTGCCGTCACAAGTCTCCTCAGGGCTGCTTTCTTCTGGAAGAGAGAGTTCGGTAGGGAGCTGACTTCCTTTTGTGTAAGTTAAAATGTCAAAGTAAATTTTACATCAAGGAGAGGCACTAAGTAGGCAATTCCAAAGATGAAAAGCTTCCAGGACGACTGTGCTAGGCGCATTGGGTAATGCGGTCTGTCTGTGATTATTGTATACGTTTTAATGTTAACGTTTTGGAAAAGTCTGATAGGTGAGCACGCCGGCGTGCCCACGTGCCCCTGGAGCAGAGCGCTGCTGTGGTCCTGAGCTCAGATTCTGGTAACTAAGCTGATGCTCCCCTCCCTTCTGTCGCAGCGGGGGCGTATGTGTTGGTGGGCGATCCCACTGTGGGATGGATGGGGCTTTGGAGAACGAAAGGTGGTGTTTGCCAAGGACCCAGCGCAGTGCCTGGCATATATTGAAGGCTGGACTCATTCCCTTCTCCTGACTTGTCCCATTTTAATTTGGATTCTCCTGGAAGCAGAGCCTGAGTCGAAGATTCAAGGGCACGCTGTTGGTTCAGGAGGTGATCTCAGGGAGCACCGGTAGGAAAACGGGACATGGAGACAGGAAGGGAAGGCAGCTGCCTCAGTCAGGGCTCTTCAGAGACACAGAACAAGGAGGGATGTGTGTATGTTGATATTGTGGCTGGGAGGCAGTCTGGGAGCAGAATGCCTTATGTTCAGGAAGACTTTAGTCTTTTTCTTACGCAGATTTCTTCAACTGATTAGATGAGGCCCACCACACCATGGAGGGTAATCTGCTTTATTCAAATTGTACTGATTAGCTGTGGCCTGGGTGGCTCAGTGGTTGGAGTGTTGTCCCATAGATTGAAAGGTTGAGGATTTGATTTCAAGTCAGGCCACATACCTAGGTTGTGGGTTTGATCCCCAGTCGGGGTGGGTAAGGCAACCTCTCTTTTCCTCCATCTCTTCCTAAAGCAATGAAAAAAAATGTCCTTGGGTGAGGATTAAAAAAAATAAAAACACCACCAACAAATTATACTGTTTTAAATATTAATCTTATCTAAAAAATACCCTGGCAGAAACATCCAGATTGGTGTTTGATCAGACACCTGGGTACCGTGGCCTAGTCAGATTGACACAGATTGACATATAAAAAAACCCTCATGGGTGGTTTTTCAAAAGTGTGTGACTGAGCAGGTCACCACTGTGGGCGGCTGGAGGTGAATCCTGCAGGGACCCTGGGAGTCAGGGCGGGACACCCCGCAGCATTACCCCACCCAAGGGGCAAGGGAGCAGGGCTCCTGAGGTACTGAGGGCTGCCCTGGGGGCTCGGGTCTTGGGCACTCATGTCCTGTCATGCACGTGAGCACAGCCACCAGAGAAAGCCCCTGGGAAAGGGGATGCGGGTGCTGGCGGGGCAAGTTGCGCTGGACATCGGAGAAACGGCAAAGCCAAGAGGATGTGGGTGGGGCCCTGCTGTTATCCGCTCTGCCTTCCTGTGGTCGTTTCCACCCAGGCTTTCTCGGAGCTCAGCCGGACGGTCCCGACCCCGAGTGCTCTCCGTGATCACCTTCCCAAGGAAGGGTAGCGTGGCATTCTCACCTGGGGGGAAGGCCAAGCAGGGGGCCGCAGAGGAGACCCCGAGTGGCAGCTGCCGCCACCGCAGTGGGGCACCGAGCTCTCGGGCCCGTCTTCCAGCAATGTCCATTTCTAGCTCTGATCTTGTTAAACGGAACTCGGAAACTTGCTTCATTTATGCTTATCCTTTCTTACTGTTTGGCTTAGAGCAGTTGTGATCAGTTGAAAGTGAATTGGCCAGAGTTCAGTCCTAGATCTTTGCACTTGTTTGGTTCTGTGGTTGGTGCATTCAAAAAATGTGAGGTTTTTTTTGTTTTTTGGTCAGATAATGTAAAAAAAAAAAAGAAAAAAATGCGCCGAGAGCCAGGGCGGGAGGAATAGCCACACTGCAGATGAGGAGAGTTCTGGATTCCGCTGTGTGGTGGATGGCTCTCTGGCCTGGAGCAAGTCGTGTTCCCGTGAGACCCCAGCTCTGCACCTGAAAAGCGAGGGCTTTGAACTAGACTTGCCGTCTCTGCTCGGCCCCCATTTCCCGCTGTGGTCAGCACGGGAGCTTCTGTGCAGTGCTTCCCAGGCTCCGTGTTTTCTTTGTTGAGGTACTTCCCCACAAGCATTCTTTTCTTCTTAACAGTATCTCCTGGGATGATCCAGGTCCCAGGTCCCTCCCGGTGACCCAGCCTTGCCTTGGAAATCAGCTGTTTGCTGAAATAAACAAGTTGGGGCAGACTCGCCCTTGCTATAACCAAGAATCCGCCAGCTTGACAGGGCAAGATGCCTGGGATGGCAGAAGCCCAGGAGAGCCATTAATGCATCGAAAGCACGCCCTGTGGCAGCTGCAGGGTGCCTGTCCAGGTCACTTTCCTCTCTCCCGGTTCATACCTCCCCTGGTGGCTGAGCCCTGCGATGTTATTCAGAGCTGCGCCAGGGGCCTGGCTTGCTGACCTTCAGTGCTGGCAGGCATGAGACTGCATTTTGGTGCTGCCAGAGCCGGCCTTCGAAGAGGCTGGGGTGTGGAGAAGGGGCAGGGGTGGGGTCATCTGCTCTCTCAGTGCTCAGCAGTCTCATGTGATTATTTTATGGATAGTAAGTTCCTTTTCTCTCACTTGAAAAATGGCATATGCCCCTGAACCCACAAAGCAGCTAAAAATAAAGTGCTACAGAGGGGCTGACCTCTGAAATGGGGTTCTTTGGTACAGGCAAGTAGTGAAATAGAACTGTTAATGCCAAAGCTATGTTTACCTAATTAATAAAATACATTGTTCTCCATTTACAAGTAGACTCAAATAATGGAGGTGGAATCTTTTGGGTTCATCCAACGTGCCTTCTATAGTGTGACCATTCTTTTAAAAAATGATTTTTATCTATTTATTTTTAGAGAGAGGGGAAGGGAGGAAGAAAGGGAGAGAAGCATCGATCAGCTGCCTCTCAAATGCACCTCAACTGGGGACCAAATCGGCAACTCAGTCGGGTGCCCTGACCGGGAATCAAACCAGCAACCCCTTTGCCTTGTGGGACAATGCCCAACCAGCTGAGCCACAGAGGTCAGGGCTAGTGTGAGAAATTTTTTTTTGGAAAAAACCAAAAAATCCCAGATAGTGTCACAGCAAGTTCTGCTACCCGGTGTCACTTGTAGAGGTGAGGGGCCGAGGTTTGCTTTTTCAGGAGGGCACCTCAGTGCAGGCCCGTGGTGGCCATGGCCTTGTTAAAGCGATAGGTGCTATAAAATGTGTGAGCTGCACACCTGGCTGCCCGGGGAGAGAGCTGCTGCCCTTGTCTGAGCTGTGAGTGTCAGTTCTGTGCGGACAGGGTGTTTGGCCCTTGGGTTCGCTGGTGTAGCCCCTGAGCCTGCACCGCCTGGCACACGTTGTCTGCTCCCCGCGGACCCTGGGCAGTGCACGGTCCGGTCGATGTGGTGATTGCACAGCACGGCTCGACATCTGTGATGTGAGTCAGAATTGTTGGATCGTTTCTCCCTTGTGCTGGGCGCACATCCCAGTGCTGTATAGAAGTCAGGATTACGCGCAGCCCGGTCATGTCAGCAGCTTCGAGTGATATTCTGTAGGTCCAACATGGTGTCTGCTTTTCAGGACAAGAGCTGTGCCGGGTACAGCTAATTGTCGGCGTGTGTGTTGGTGGCTCACTTGATAACTTGTGAGGTGGAAATCGGGGGGCCACATGTGTGATGCACAGAGTGTCAGCGGGAAGGTGGGGGGCACCCGGTTCTCTCTCAGCTCTGGCAGCACCCAGCTGCTGGCTTCTCCCTGAGAACGTGTTGACCTGGGGCTACAGTCCCCTGTGCCGTGGAGGGTTTGGTGTCATATGACATGCGCTTGTGATCCTGTGAGGAGCAGTGGAGGTGGCCTTCTCACTGTGTGTCTCTCCTCGCTGACATTTTGACCTTATTTATTGGCAGGCCTGAATTACATTCTGACGGCTGATGTGGCCAAAAAGGAAAAGAGCCAGTTGCCCAGGGTCTACTTCGTGGTGCTGGGCGAGTCCGTGGGTCAGGTCTCGGAGAAGCTGCAGCTGGTCCACAGGGAGGAGGCATGTCATCACTATGTGGCCCACGTGAAGGTCGGTGCTCCTTTTTATCCTCCAACTTTGATGTCTGCACATGTTCACTTGGAACTGTGGAAGCTACTTTTATTGTGCATTACATATGCTCTGACTTCCAGAATCTTACTTCACAAGGAGGGGAACATTCCTCTCTCCTTCTTATTTTGAAGTTGGAGTCCGACAGCCCTTTATTTATATAATTGTGCTGATCTCAGCCCCTGAGGGGGGTTATGGTGGGCCAGGGGACCAGGGACCCTCTCTCTCTCTCTGCCTTGTTCTTTTGAGAAGTTTCTCTTCCTTTCTCCTCTATGAGGCTCAGTGACCTCGGAGGAGAGCCACAGAAGCACGTGCCCCTGGGTCTGCAGTGATGCTGGATCGCACTGCTCCTGATGCCTTCTCAGCCGTCCACTACATGTTAGCTCATAGTCATGGTTACGGCATTTTAAAACTGGTTGGGCTAGATTTTCCTGCCTTGATTACTTTCTGTTTATTTTAGGAGTGCATGTCTTGGCTTCTTTCCCCTCTCACTCTAAATAAATGCTCAGATGTTTTGCTCCTCTTGAAATTGTTTGTTAAATACACTTTGCTGCTAATTCCGGAGGCCAGATTCGGTTAGCTACAGAGGGGCCCTGCACAGGCAGGCAATGGCATGGTGGGAGTGTTGGCAGTGCCCAGTGCCACAGGAATGACCAGCCACTGACCCACAGGCAGAGGTAAAGAGCACAGGACGTGGAAGGACCCCCGTGACCCAGGTCACATGGTGGGTGAGATGAATGTGGGTTTGGGAGTCACGCAGACCTAGTCGGTGTCCAGCTGGATGAACACGTTAGCCTCTCTGTGTCTCGGTTTCTGTATCTCTAAAACGGGCACAGTGATACTTACCTTGGAAGGTGGTTGTAAGAACATTACATGATGAATATACTTCAGAGACCTTGCGTGGAGCCTAACACACAGTCGGTGCTAAGCATTATTATTATTGTTTGGTTGGGCTGTATGTAATGGCCTATACTCTTAACATTCTTGACTTATAAAAATGGCAATTTCATGTCGTTCAACCTAATATTATTAGCCAGTGGCTTTTTGGACGATTGCAAAAAATAGACCACAGATTAGGGATGAAGTATCATTCTATTATTGCCTTAAGTGCCAGAGCAGGAGAACGACAGCTGCTTCTAGATGTGTCTGGGCTGTGTACAGAGACATGCCCCACACACCCACGGCACTTGGCCTGGCCCAGAGCCCGCGAGTCTATGCCCCCAAGAATCACTGCCCTGGGGCCAGGTCATGTCTCCTGCCAGGACTCATGCTGGGACCTGCCCAGACCCGCTGCCCTGGGACCTGGGTAAAGGCCATTTATAAACCAGTTCATGCTCCTGGTAAGCCAGCCAGCCAGCCACCCGTCTAGGTGCTACCTTATGTTGGCTTGTGAGTGCCTTTGCGGGCGTGAGGCCGCCCGGGACAGGCTCTTGTCGAAAACATGGCCAGGCCTTTAAGTGCTTGTGCTTGGTGTCTCCATGCTTCCTGGGGAGGCAGGCGGGCATCTTCCCTTGGGCTCCCTCTTGCTGGGTCTTCCACAAATGCTTTCCTCAGGGCTCTCTGCGACTCCTTGCTTTGGCTGAGATTGGCCTTCGTGTGTAGCTCCCCAGGGTCCTGGCTTCAAGGTAGGGCCACATGAAGCCTGCAAGGCCTTTGCAGAGTGCCCTTAGGGGGCACAGTCCTGAGGCACAGGCCAGGGCAGTCTCTGGGGGTGAACCGGGGAAAGGGCAGGATGGTTACCAGATGTAGCAAATAAAAACATAGAGTTTCTGGTTAAAGCTGAATTTCAGATAAACTTTTTTTTTTTTTTTAGTATTAATAAAGGGCCCGTCAGAAGTGACACTTGCTTGAGTGTGGGTTGGTAGGGTAAGAACATGGGTGTAATAATTTATAGTTGTAATTTGAACACTTCACCTAAAATGTCATATGGTGTGCTTGTGTGCAATGTTATGTTACAGAAGTACATGCTTAATGATTTTATAATAAAAGATTTTGTAATAAAAAAGGGGCGTTATTTGTGCCCATCCCTGTATATCCCAAATAGTGCATGTGATATACCCATATTAAAATGTATTTGCTGAAATAGTCACTAGGATATAAAGTTCAGCGTAGGGAATATAGTCAGTAATATTGTAATAACGATGTGTGATAGTTCCGGGCGGGGACCGGAACTATCAGCGACGACTTTGTAAAGTGTATGAGTGTTTAACCACTATGCTACACACCTGAAACTAATAAAAAATAATACTGAATGTCAACTGGAATCAAAACTAAAAATTAAAAAAAAATTGTTTATCTGAACTCAAATTTAACTGGGCGTCCTGTGAAAGAGTCACCAGACCAGCCCCCTGGCACCGCACGCGTGCACACACGCACGCACGTACGTACGCACGCACGCACGCACGCATGCATGTATGTAGGTCTCCATTCCACCGAAGCGTGGCTGGCGGGGCGTGGTCGGGGCGTGGTCGGGGCGTGGTCAGGCCGTGCAGAGGCCGTGCGGAGGCTGAGCGTTGGGTGCAGGAGTGCGGAGCGCTCACAGACCTTTGTGTGATTACTTGGTCATGGTAGGGAAGAGCGGAGAACTTGGACCTGGCGAAATTTGGATATTGCTTGACCATTTTCTCGTGCAAGGAAATGGGGGTGGTTGGCTACATCAGGAAGGCAAAAGCCCCGAAGCATTTACAGTTCCAGAGGCAGCACCCCTGTTAAGCACTACTTCCAGCCGCAGGGAGAGGTTCCCCCCTCCCCGCCCCCCACTAAGTATTGTCTGGGTCATTGCAGAGGACCCCAGTGAATGGCCGAGTGAGCCAGCGAGGGTGAACGCTAATGAGCTGGCTGGCTGTCTGCGGTGTGGCCCAGCTGGCCTGGCCTGTCGTTTCTCCAGATGTGGGAAAACAGCTGTGGAGGCCATGGCTCTTGTGGGGCCCAGACAGGCAGCACGGCCGGGGTAGTGTGGCGGGGGGGTTTTGAGGCGGAGGAGATCACAGCCTGGCTGCCTCCTGGAGCGAGGGCTGGGAGCCGCTTGTCACAGCCGGAGAGCACAGCGCAGCCTTTGCCTCAAGTGGGGCCTTGTCAGTGGGGCTTTATAGACAGTGGAGGAAGATAAATAAAAGCGTTCTGGCTTATCGCACGCCATATGGCTAGCAGACAGTGAGGGAGGCACTAGGGGCTGGGAGTGTTTTGTTTAGGCTATCTTTAGGTATTTTTTTCTTTAAGCTTATTCCAATCTTTTTTCCCCCCTTCCTCCTTTTCTCTAGTTTTTATTCCTTATATGGTGATAAGTTTCTCTCTCCTAAAGGACAGCCTGACCTAACACCTGCCTCCCAGGCTAGCTGCTTGTCCCTTGCTTTGTTCCATTCACGCCATGGAGGGGCTTCCAGGACCTATGGGCTTGGTGATGAGCCCCATCCTTCTGTGGGGTGCCAGGCCCACTCTCAGGGCCTCGCTGTGTGCATCGGAGCTGAGGCTGTTCCTGCTGCTGCCTCAGAGTCCCCATGCCTCATTTCCCTCCTCTCCTCCCCCAAACCAGCCCAGTTTTAGGGACAGGCGCCTTCTACTCGTGCAGTGGGCTGGGCGCCTTTGTGGATGCCTGTGATCACAGGCCCACACACCTCCCCTCAGCCTCAAGGCTCTCCACCGCTTGGCCTCAGTTTACCTTCCTAGCCTCATCTTGTATAGCACATGTGCCCTGGGCTCTTGTCAAGGTCAACTGGCATTTTTTTCCCTCCTGGAACATGCCCCTGTGTCTTCCCGCCTTGATTCTTGTGCTCACCACAGTCCCCAGAGGCCCAGTTTTTGTCATATTCATGTACAGGCACGTGCCACCTGCTTGGTGTTTGCCTTTTTTTTTGGTCTTAAATACATACTGCCTGAGGTACTTTATTTCCTACTTTTTTCTTTAAATCAGCTGACTTTGGGCCTCAAGTAAAGTAATTTAAAACAGAAACTTCTAACCGCCTGTAAGCAGAAAACCAATTATCGCATGCCAAAACAGAAAGTAACTGTAAAAATAAAGAACAGGGAAGACACAACCACGTCATTGAATTCTGACTGGATCTCATTGTTTGCCAAAGTCTCTGCAGAAGCAGCCTGCTCTGTTGTGTTAGAAGGGCCAATTGTGGAGTGCTGGAGAAGTCCTGAAGACACGCTGGCACCACGCTGGAACTTTCTCCCTGATGCAGTCAGTGCTACAGCAGAATAATCTTCACACGTGTTCGTCCCCTTGCAGGGCAGTGCCCACGTGCTGTGGAAAGCCATGTCACGGGCCCCACTGGGGAAGCCCTAAGTCCTGGTAACGTTCAGGTGTGACTGGTTGTGCTTCACCCCTTTTGCCTGCTGCAGGTTTGTCTGTTCTTCAAGGCTCAGTCAGTCGGCAGGTCTCAACTGTCCTCGGCCAGCCACTGCTCTTGGCAGCTTCCTGTCTTCTCAGAACTGCCCGACGCCTGCTTTGAGGGTGATAGGCACACGATAAATGTTTGTCACACTGAAACTTGGTGAAGTGACTAATCGGGTCAGCTGGAGTGTGGGGTCACAGTCAGCGTCTGGGCAGAGTGGGGCCTCCTCACCTCTCTGTGGACCTCCAGCAGGGAAGTGATGGCATGGGATGATGAAGCAGAGAGTTTTGGATGCGTGGCCCACGCTGAAGAGTAAATATAAGTGTCTTGTCATTGCTGCGCCGTTTTCGACTGGGTGATACCTGAGCCCCATCCTCACGTCCTGCACAGGACCCGAGAAAGCCAGCCTTTTGCGAAGTGAGGTGCTTATGTCTGATGGGTAAACTGGGAGCCTCTTCGGGAGCCAGGAAGCCTCTTCGGGGTGACAGTTTTGAGACTATACAGGGGTAGTGGAGAAGCCCAGGCAAGGCCAAGGAGGGGGTCAGTGCGTTGCCAACTGTGAGGATCAGTGACACCCTATCTAGAGGCCTTCAGAAAACCTTTGGTGAGCAAAACCATGTGTCCGCCACTGCCAAAGGGAGCCAATAATAAGGATTAATGTAACAAGGGGAAAAAGCCACTCCACATTCGACAAGGGAATGTAAAAGCTCAGTGGCTTTCTGAGTAGCTGCAGATGTTCCTAAGGCCGTGCTTTTATGTCACTGGAGGAATTTTCAAGGGAGTTTGAAACTTAAGTTACTACAGCTGCTTTGTGGCAAAGGTTAGGGCATCACACTGGCCACCGTGTCTTCTGGTGAGAATTTTTAAGATCTACTCTCACCCTGGCCATGTAGTTCAGTTGGTTGGAGTGTCGTCCTGTACACCAAAAGGTTGCCCATATGAGTCCCCGGTCAGGGGACATGCCCAGGTTGCAGGTTTGATCCCTGGTTGCAGCTGATCGGTATTTCTCTCACATCAGTGTCTCTCCCTCTCTCTCCCCTCAACCCCTCCCCCCGCCCCTCTCTAAACATATCCTGGGGTGAGAACATATCCTTGAGTGAGGATTAAAAATAAAAAAGATTTGATCTCTAGCTACTTTCAAATATATAATACAGTGTAGTCAACCACAGTCACTCTGCTGTACCTGACATTCCCAGGATGGACTGACTATATAACTGAAAGTGTGTACTTTTTGACCACTTTTACCCATCTTCCCAGCCCCCTCCTCTGGCAAGCACCAGTATTTTTTTCATTATCTATGAGTTTGGTTTTGCTTGTTTTTTTTTTTTTTTTTTAAATTTCACATATATGTGAGATCACACAGTACTTGTGTGTCTTTGTCTTATTTCACATATCGTAAGTGCAATTTCACTTTAATAATGGCTGTGTTTAACCACGGGCCCGTAAACTTTCTGAAAACTTAACAACTGGTTCTTGCAAGCCAGCCACAGCGAGCCCCGCTGGCAGTAACCATGGTATCGGTTGTGTTTGTTACTGAGTTGCTCGTATCACTCAAGTCACGCCTTACGCACAGATGTTTGATTATCGGAGCCCTTTTCTTCTTGTTTCCTGTGGCTTTATGAATTGACAAATAGGAAAGTTAGTTCATGAGGTCAGTTTTACCACCAGCCCATAGCTTATTTTATTTGTACTTTTGGTTCAGAGGCACTCTGAATTTTGACTGAAATTATTAGATGGTTTAATAGTTTCCATTTCAAATAATGGAAAAGAGTTTATTTAAATGGATCAAGCTCACCATTCCTCACCCCTTTACATGTTGAGATGCTGTTCGGGAGCCCTCTGCACACCAATGGGTAATGCAGAGCTGATTGCCGAGTTGCGTGGAGGAGGGAAGGGGCCCCGTGAAGGGGAGGTTACTTCCCAAAGGACTGTCTCGTCCCTGAGGATCTCCTCGCCTCCTGAGACCGAATCTGGCCCAGTCCGGATTCGTGTGGGATGGGCTGGCTTCCAGGAATCACGCTTCAGCCCTTTGGTTTTCTTGCTTGGTGACTTGATCAAGTAGAACCTGAGGGCTGGTCCTGCCCTTTTCTTGCCAGTTGCTATAATCAGAAGCAGCATATCAAGGTGGCCCAAATTCTACTAGAATGCTTTTCCTTGTTGTCTTTACTCCCTCCTGAAACAGGCGTTCCTAAAGCCATTTGTAGAGTTTACTCCGGCCTGTTAAGTGAGCCCTAGATGGTTCAGGGAGCGGCAGGCCTCGGAGTCACCCTTGGCGTAGTAGGCGGTCCCCCAGCCTGCTCCGGGGCTGCCTTGGCCCATGCCACACAGCCCTTGCTGTCTCTCCTCCCAAGGAGAGCATTTGTGTCTGAGACACCTCCACCTTCACGTGGGAGGGCTCGTGATGGCCTCTAAATGAAGACAGATGAGCGGAAGGGGCTCCGCCCCAATGTTACCCTGTAGAGGTGCTGGACCGTGGGGCCAGCTTGCCAGACATCAGCGCTGTCTCTATGGCAGCAGGCTGGAGGGGGTGAGTCAGGTCTAGGCTGATAATGGAAGTTGTGTGTTTGGGTAGGAACTGACTGCAAGAAGGGGAAGTGGGGGGAGGGAGAGCTCCCCTTCGTGCTGGGAGGCATGTGAAGATAGGACGTGGATGAAAATGTGCATTAGAGCGTGAGGACCGTATCAGGTGTAGGGTGGCCTTGGGTAGGGCTGGGGTTGGAGAAAGATTCTGAGTCAGCTAAGTCTTTGGAGGAAGTGATTATAATGATAGGAAAACTTACTCAATCACTTCTCTCCTCTGCTCCCTGGAGCACAGGCAAGTCCCAGCTGGTGGGAAGGTGATAAGTTGGGTCATTAGTGGGTCTTCCAGGACCACGGGGCCTGGAAGGAGCTCTGAGTTCTCACCGCAGTCTGCGAACACCACATAATACCCCGGGGTTTCCCAGGGGTGTCAGTTAGGAGCTCCACTCAGCTGCCGGGAATGGAGGTCTGACCCCGGGGGCATGAGCCACCAGGATGACCCTTTCTCACATAACAAGACTCCTGGGGGAAGAGAGGGTGTTGGTGTGATTCCACTGGCTCGAGGATGCAATTCCCTGGACCTTCCACTTATGCAGGAAATGTGTATGGAGTGCCCAGTACGTCTGAGGCTCTGTGGCCCTCGGCTCCATCTGTGGACAGAGGTTTCTGCCCTGTGGGAGCTTACGTGCCAGCGGAGGGAGACAGACAGTAGATGTAATAAAGAAGTAACAGCCCTGGCTGTTACTTCAGTGGATTGAGCGCAGGCCTGCAAACCAAAGCATTGCTGGTTCGGTTCCCAGTCAGGGCACATGCCTGGGTTGCAGGCCAGGTCCCCAATGGGGGGCGCATGAGAGGCAACCATGCATTGATGTTTCTCTCCCTCTCTTTCTCCTTCCCTTCCCCTGTCTCTAAAAATAAAATAAATCTTTTAAAAAATAATAAAGAAGTAACTGAAAGCACGTTAGGTGACGAAGGCTGTGGACACAAGGAAACACACAGGTGATGTGGGCTGGGAGCACAGGTTGCAGTTAGGGTGACCTTACTGAGAAGCTGGGATTTGAGCAAAGACTTGGAAGGGGGTGGGGAGTCAGCAAAGTGGGTGCCTGGAGGAAGTATCCAGACAAGGCTTTGCAGTGCTTCAGGAGGGGCAGCAAGGCTGGTGTGGGAGCAGAATGGGATGGGGGGTGGGGTCCAAGTGGTGGGGGCGGGGTAGGTCAGGCCTCACTGGCCATGGGAAGGACTTGGCCTTTACCCTCAGTGAGACGGGAGCCGTCCAAGGGGTCTGCGTGGAGCAGTGACGTGGTCTTACTTCCCATGTGAAGGGGTCCTGACTTCAAAAGGATGCTGCTGGCTGCTGTGTTGAAATGGATTGTAGGAGGTGGGAGAGAAGCAGGGACATAGAAGACAATTGGAGCACCCTGGGAACTTTGGTGGCTCTGCCTGGGACGATAGCTGTGGAGGCAGGGAGAGGAGTCCTGCGTGCATTTTGAAGGTAGATCTTGAGGGTTTGATCGTCAGGTATGAGGGATGAAAGTGTCAAAGTTGATTCCAAGATTTTAGTTATCAGTGGTGTTGTCCTCAACTTGAATAGGGAAAGTTGCAAGTGAACCATGATTTTAGGGGAAGATTCGGAATTGATTTTTATGCACACTGAGTTTGGAGATATAAATTTGGGAGTCATCAGCAGATATATTACATTTAAAACCATGAGATTTAATGAGAGTCCCAAAGTAGTGATAGGGATAGAGATGGGGACCAAGGATGCTCCTAGACCACTAGGAGAACTTTTTCCTCATAGTCCCAACACAGCTGTTGAGTTCCAGCCACTGTGTCTGCTTTCCATGCAGGAAGAAGAGGGAAGAGCAAAAGGCTCTTGTCATCTGAGCCGAGGCATTCTTTGAAAGAGCCTCCAGTGACTTCTACTAAGAACTCATTGACCATCCTCCCCTTAAAGAAAGTTGGGAGATATCAATTTTAGCTGGACATCCTATAAACCCTAACAGTATGGAGCTTTGCTGTCCAGTAGAACTTTCCGGAATGGTGGGAACGTGCTATATCTGCACTGGTTAGTATGGCGTCCACTAACCATAGAAGACAGTTGAGAACTTGAAATGTAGGTACTGCCACTGGAGAATTTAATTTTAATTCATTTACGTTTAAACTTAATCACACGCGGCTAGCGGATTCCACGTTGGACAGTGCAGATACTGAAGTCTGGTTACTGGAGGAGGAGAGTGGGTGCTGGGCAGGCACCTCGCAGATTCTGCTGCAATGAATCACGGACAATGGTCACACAAGTCACGCCTCACAAGCCAAATGGAAACACAAATAACTGGGTTGAAGTCAAGTTGGGCATTTCACTTTGCACTTACAGGGGTTGATTAAATCCTGAGTTTCAAGAATGCCCGAGAACATAGTCTGTCTCTCTCCAGGGTTCTTTTGGAGTACACACGCACAAACATCTATATTCACAGTTATCCATAGGCCACAGACAGTGGGGGGAGGGGAGCAGTGTTGGAACTACGGAAGTTGGATGGCTCATCCCGAGTTGATCACTTAAGGACTGTCAGAATCTTGCATCTGCTGTTTTCTGTTCTCCCCTCTGGCGTGAGACTCTGTAAAGGGGGCAGTGTAGAGGATGGAGGTGGAATTGCTGGGTCAAAAGGGAGAGCACTTTAAGGTTTGAGACCTGCGAGCAGAAGTGCCTTTTAGTATATAAAGACCCTCCTTCCTATCGGGCTGGTGGGGAGACTCCTTTTCAACTCAGCAGTTCTGAATGAAGCGCATGGATTGGAGTACTCCTCCCGCTCGGCATGGCACGGGCCAGGCGGGTCTGACTGTGGTCTGCCACGTGGTCTTCTGCAAGTTGCTTCACCTGTTGCTGAGCTTGAGTTTGCTCAGCTGCAAGTGGGAAGAACAGCAACTTCATAGTATAGGGGTCCAGGGAACATTGGGCCCCTTTTCTCTTCTGTGCCCCGTAAATCTGTCACTCTTCCTAGCCTCCTTGCGTGTGGAATAGGTCGAGACTCATCTCACAGGTGTTTGGGGGATATTTTTGTTTTGATGATTAGAAACAGATGGTGAAAAGAAAATGGGAAGTGTGCAAACAAGAAATATACATGAGATGAGAAGAGGGCAAATGGTAACAACCCTCCCAAGTGCCATCTTCCTGTACCTGGAACGGAGCGAGGCAGGGTCGCTGAGTTGTCTTCACGAGTCAGTTTATAAGGACTCCTCAAACTTTAATGTGCACACCAGTCCCCTGGGGCCCTTCCATGCAGACCCTGATGCAGCAGGAGGTCTGGGCTGAATTTCTCAGCAGTTCCCTGCTGAGGCCGAGGCTGCTGGTCCACAGACCATGCTCTGCAGCGCAAGGAGCCAGGAGCATAGGTACCAAGAGTTACAGGGTAAGAATCAAAGGATGGAGACCATCAGGGGACAGTTGTCCAGGTGTACCTCCCCTCATGCTGATGGTGAGAGCTCCTTGTCAGCGACGTGGAGCCGTTGTGGTCCCAGCGGCATTGGCTTCACCGTGACCTCGTGCAACGGCTGGCCCATGCTGGTGCTCGGCAGTGATAGAGGGTGTGCCCCTCACGGGGGGCTGCTGAAGGACTATGCAACTTCTGCGTTCCTTCGCTGTCTGTCGCGTGAAGGACGGTGTTGTTAGGCATTGACTTCCTGCGCGTGGCTTCTTCAGCAGCTCCGTTCAACTTCTGGGGGCATTTTGGTCAGATCACGTCAGAAATCTTATTTTTCCTCCCCAAAGACTTAGGGGCTTCTTGAAGTACAGGCTCTCATTAAGCAGAAGAATTTGAAGTGTCTTTTTCCTTCTCTTTTCCTTGGGTCTACTCTGCGGGGGCAAACAGAGAATGAGAAATCAACTTAGAGATGGTGAGGCTTCTGCGGTCATGTGAGAAAGTGGTGGTCACATGGTTTTTTTCCCCGGGAGGTTACTGGCAGGCACCGGCCTCTTGGGCAACCTCTATTTATAAGAATGGGGAATTTGCTGGTTCTAGTGAGCGTGGGGGGCACTTACAGTCACGGAAGCCCCCACAGGGAAGAGCCCCGCCCGTTCCAAGTAGCTGTCTGCAGGTGGCTTGGCCCTGGGTCATGAGGGATGGATAGTGGTGGGCAAAAGGGAAAAATTATTCATGCATGCCCTGGAAGTTTTGTGTGAAGAGGGTGACATAAAACGGCTGCTTTTTCTAGTACACTTAGGAGCAATAACTAGTACCAATAAGGAGTAACAGTAACGGTGATAGTAGCTCTTTCATTGAACATTTGCTGTCTGGTTTTATGTGCACATTTAGTCATTGTAAGAACCCAATGACATTATTACTATAAACACAAAACGACATGTATTCTAATTCTGTCCATATGTAAATAAAGTAAAATAAAATCCCATTTTAGAGTTGATGAAGCTGAGACCGAGAGCCTTTCGTTCACTCAACATCTCACATCTGATCAGCGGCAGAGCCTTGGGTTTGAATCCCATTTGGCAACTTCATGGTTCTGCAGCCTTGAGTACATTACACGATCGTCACACCGTGGCCCACAAGAAGTGGTGGTTACTGTAACTACGATTTTCAAGTCAGTCCGAGGGCGAGAAAGCCCTGGCTCTGGGAAGTCTGTCTCCAAGCCAGTTGGTTCTTGGTTTCCCGTGTTAGTTGGAGAACTTGACTCACAGCTGCTGCACATGTGTGCTTGTGTCCGATGTGCTGTGCGGCAAGAGAAACGCTCAGGTGTGAGCTCAGAGCAGGGAGGGGCCCAGAGGAAAGGGGCTTCTCTTTGCCTCCTTTGGTCTTTTTGGTCGGTCTTTGGCCTCAACCATTAAAAAAAGAGAAAAAAGTCATTTAATCCTCTTTTGAGGAAATCGAAGTCTGGTTCCTGCATTCTGCCCACAAGTACGTGTCAAGTACAAGTACATGTCGCGTGCCAGGCTCTGCTGGGTCTGAGGGAACAAAGATGGGAAACACTGGGGCCCGCCTTTGAGAAGTTCAGATTGTTTCACACCTGCGCTGGGGCCCTGGCCAGTTCTCACTCTGCCCCTCCCACCTCATGCTTCTCTACTTTCAGTTCACTTCTGCACGCGTCACTGACAATGACCTGTGTCCAGGCGTGCCTGGGACAAGCCTGGTTTACACCTGTTGACCCAGCTTAACCATTATAGTTACACTCTCACTCTCAAAGCATCCTCCTTTCAATGGCAAATTATATATGCACTCCATTCATTGAAAGGCCAGTGTGTGCCGGACACGGTGCCGAGCCCTGGGGAGATGGCGAACAGTCTCTGCCTGCTGGCCCTCTGTTCTGAAGGCCATGACTTGTGGAGCCTGGCGGCCTCGTGCCTTTCAGACTGCTGGCTTTGGCTGTTGTTGCCCCCTTCCCACCAGCTCTGCCTGTGCAAACCTCACTGCCCCTCCAGAGTGATGGCCCACCACCCCATTTCCCCTCTCCTCTTACCCCCTCCCCAGGTGGCCTTCAGGCCTTCTTCCCTCCTGGGTTACTTGGTGTCATTCTGCGCGGGCCATCATAACGAAGTACATACACTGGGTGACTTAAACAACAGATTTGTATTCCTCACGGTCCTGGAGGCTACAAGTTCAAGATCAAGATGTCGGCAGGTTTGGTTGCTTCTGAGGCCTCTCTCCGTGGCTTGCGGATTGACTGCTTTCTCCTGTGTCTGCCCGTGGCCTCCCTCTGTCCTCGTGTGTGTCCACACCTCCTGTTCTTATAGGGACACCCCTCATACTGGAATGGGGCCCACCTTAACTGACCCCACTTTAACTAAATGACCGCTTCATTACCCTGTCTTTAAAGGCAGTCACATTCCCAGGTGCTGGGGGTTAGGACTTACACCCATGGGTTTTTGGAGGACACCATGCAGCCTTTAATCCTTTGGTACTTGCTTTTTGTATCTTCTGTTAGATTATCCGCTCTCTTAGGGCAGGAAGCTTATGGTGTTCGGTACTCACCCTGGGCCATGCCTAACAGAAGAGGACCCCCAAGATGCTTGCCAAATTAGGTTCCAGTGTCTTTTCTTCCTTACTGTTTCAAAGGATGAGTGGAGTTAATGGACTGAACTTCAAAGGAGATGTTTTTCCCTGATGTAATGAATCAAACATTCCTGATCTTGGAAAGATTTTGGTGGACAAGACCATGTGAACACACACATGCATACATTTATTATTATTATTTCTTTTAAAAAAGGAATTGCTTTCTGGATAGTCTCTCTCTCTTTGGGCATAAATGTAACACTACCGAGAAAAGGCAAAGTGTAGATATTTACCCCATAATGTTGGTGTGAGGATGAAATGAGACTGGCTTAGAAAGTGCTAAGCTCAGCACCCTGGGAAATATGCAAACACATGCCTGAGAGTCCCCTGTATGTCCACGAAGCTGGAACTTCCAGGCAGGTGGCCTTCCTGACTCTTTTTAGCCCTTCGTTATTTTGTTTTTTTAATTTAAAACCTAAAGCCCACCTGATGGTGATTGTGGAGTTGCAGGTACACTCTTTCCCACGTGCCTTCCCAGGTGACTTAACCTGCCTTGGCAGGAGCAAAGGAAGGCCCAGACACTCAGGAAGTGGTCTGAGGCTGCATCGTCTTTAAGAAAACCACGCAGAGCACTTGCCCAGTGCAGATAGTCAGCCCTGCGGCTCGCTGGGAGGCCTGGTGGCAGGAAGTAGGTGTATTTAGGTGGAGGGGGGCCATGCCTAGTCCCAGGGAGGGCAGGGGTGCCCCTTACTCTGTCCAGGAAGGGGAGCTGTCCCTGGAGAGGAGCATCACGGTCCAATAGAAAGGCCGGGCAGGCCACGCATGAAGTGTAGCATTTCTAGTTGCTACTTTGAAAAAGTTACACCAGTAAGATTAATTTGAATAAGATCTATTATTTAACCTTCTATATACAAAATGTTATCTTTTCAGCATGTACTTAATATAAATATTTTCATGAGATATTTATGGGTTTTTTTGTACTAGGTCTTTCAACCCCAGTGTGCATTTTAGCCACGTTTTACGTGCTCACTAGGCACACATGGGTGGAAGGTACCTTATTGGGCAGCACCGGTCTAGGGTCAAACCTTCTGATCACTTTGGGGGACCTTGGGATGGCTGCAGGGGTGGGGCGGGGAGCTAGAACATGAATTCATACTTGCAAACGCATTTCCTGAATCAACTTGTAATAAAAGTACAGCTTCTATCACCTGAGGTTCTGAGGACCATTTTAGTATTACGAAAGTTGTCTTCATACTTAGATTAGGAAACATGCCTCTGAATCTCCCCCCAGGAGCCCGAGTGTCTGTAAACGTGGTGAGGAGGGCTTGTCAGATCGTTCGGCCTCTCGGAAAGCTTTGCGGGGGTCACAGTGACGGCCACCCAGCCGCTGACAATGTCAGCATCACCGCTCTCCATGGGCGCATCAGGACAGCTTGCTGGTGAGCCCGTGCTGGTCAGACTTTCTGCGCAGCTTTTGATGACACTTTAGGGATTCCTGGGATCCTGCTAGAGGGGGTGGGTGCAGAGGTGCTTGGGCTGGAGAAGCCCACGCTTCTGGTGTCAGTGTCCTCACCCATGGACGCAGGTATAGGTCTTCCCGAGACTCGTTAGTCAACCCTGTTCACAGCTCTCAGAAGCTTGGAGGGTAACCCAGGTGGATGAAGTGAGTGAGCACTCACTGGCTCAGGGCTTCCTGCGCTGAAGTCGTGGTGTGAGCATTTCCTGTGCACCACAAGTAGCGCTCCCCACCTGCGTGCCATGCTGGGGAAGTGCGTCCTGGTCCTTCCTGCGGCTCCTCTGCAAGCAGCTGCTCTGCTGGTGGGATTCTCCCAGTTCTGGAGCAGAAAGACGTGAATAGGGACCCGGGGCCTACTACAGGTGTTGTGCAGCTTTGGCCACCGCGGTGTGGGAGGATGCCACTGTGTTCAGCAGCCCGTCCAGCGCTGGGCGGTACAGGTAACCTGAAAGTCCTTCCTTGTGCTGAACCTGAGTCCATCTTGGGTAATCACATCCCCTCCTAGTTCTGCCCTAAGCAGCCATAGGCATCTGTCTGTCTGTCTGTCCTCCCAACCCCCCACTTCCTGTTCCCTCCCTGGCGCCAGGAGGCCCAGTTCCTTTGGGTCTCCAGTTTGTTATTCCAGTAATGAAATAGCCACACTCTTTGTTTTCATTCCTTTCTTCCTCTGTATCTGACCTTTTAGCCACCCCCTCCCCAAAGGTCAGGGAAAATACAGGAGAAGAAATTCAAACCAGCCAAGTTTGCTCCTTATCAACATTGGTGTGGGAAGATGCCTGCAATAGCCGGTTAAATGCAAGTGTTAATTCCTTCCTGTGGGCAGGTTCCCTCAGGTTGGCTAAGAAAACCTGACCACCTGGAACCACAGCTGGCTCCACGCCTCTGCCTCAGTGACGGTGCACGGGTCTGGATTAAACACTGGTGTTTATCCGTGGGGCTCTCCTGAATCTGATACTTATTCCTCCTTCGTCCTATACTTTCCCGGGCTTGATGTCCTTCTTCCCATCCGCTTGATAAGAGGTATGTTCACACATAGCAGATGATATCTTTACTCGATCAATTAATGATCCAGAAAGTTCCGCATACTTAGGTTACACCTGAGGTAGTACTGGCAAGAAACAGACATGGGTTCAATGAGGTTGGGATAATTTTATTAATGACAAAGCCATAGAGAGCCCCTGAAAGATCGTAAGTAAGACATTTGGCATCATGGACTATGCCATTTCTCTCCATATCCCCAGCACCGGGCAGAGTAAGTGACACGCACTAATTGCTCAATAAATGTTCACTGGATGTTAGAAGAAGCTGGACTATGTCCAAGCTGAACGTATGCCTGAGGTGATCTATTAGAAGTTTACAATGTCGGCTTTTGCATTAAGTCAGTAATCTATTTTTTAGTTAATCTGTGTGTCGTTCAAGATATTACTGAATAGACATGAATAAAAATAGTAGTTTGATTGTCATTATAAGTAAATGAAGACCTGTCCATTCACATGGCCTGATAGCATGGAATATGGTCACCTGGGAGCTCCTACATTCAAAGTTTGGTTTCAAGGATATAGAGCCAGCAACTCCCCGCCCCTCCCACCGAGTGTGGGATTGTCACGGCACCGCCTCAGGCTGAGGCAATGTTCTTTCAGTCAGCCCGTCCGGAAGACGTGGGTGCAGGTGGTATATATCAGCAATGCACAGGCCGATCGTTTTTACAGAACAGTCTTTGATGACACCGGGTCTCTGTTGAATTCACATCAACAACATAAAGAATGTTATCTTTTATAACATTCTTTCCAAAGCGTTTTTTTCCTCCATAGGATGGTAACAGGTTTCATGCCCATAACAAAACAAAGTTCTGTGTTCAGATAACTTTTGGAAAACGCTGCATTTAAGATCGAGCAGGTTTCTTTATGGCAGGACCTCCCAGAACTTTAGGAGCCAGTGCACACAGCGGGGATACAGTTTTCTATGTTTCCCAAATGTGTGAGGGGGGGACCCAAAATAAACCAGAATTCTTTTCTGGAGGGCAGGTTCCTGTACTACAGGCTTCCCCCTCTCAGTGAGTGTTCTAGGAACCCATCTGCATCAGTATACCAGCTGGCGTTGTCGTGAGAGGCTGCATTTGGCTTCAGTGAATTTATTTGGAAGACTCAATGCGTTTGCCCATTTCATGATGGGTGATTTAGAAGCACACCCGCGCACGCTGCACTGAGTGTTGAGCAGTTTTTGACCAAAAATGGCATGGCTTTCGTGTCCCACCCACCCTATTCGCCTGATCTTACCCCAAGTGACTCTTTTTGGTTTCCCCGGATGAAAAAGTCCTCAAAGGGAAACGTTTTGCTCATGTGGAACAGGTGAAGCAAAAAATACGGCAGAAGTGCTAAAAGGCATCAATGTCGATGAGTTCAAAAACTGTTCTGAACAGTAGAAAAGAGTCTTGATAGGTATATTGCATCCGATGGGGAGTCCTTTGAAGGTGACTGAAGTTTAAACATGTAGGAATAAATCCACAATTTTCTATAAGTAAATTCTAATTTCCTTTGGGTGCCCCCTCATATTTAACCACAAACACTTTTTTCCCCTGAAGTTTGAGCGATATTGCTACCATGTAGATTATCTTTCTCTAAATAATTTGAATGTGCACCTGTTCCTTTTCTCCTCACTGACTCAGATACTCTTTAGCTTCACCTTTCAATCATGGAAAAACTTGTTTCACAACTAGAGCTTTTTCTCTCTAAGTGTTTCTCACCAGTAAGATCTATTTAAAGGGCCCTAGCGCCAATCTCTAGGGGCCCCACCATTCACAGACCTCCCGCAGTCCTGTGGTGACTTAACTGTTTTCTCAGATTTTTAGCGGCCCTCCACCCTGTGGAGGACTTTCCGAAGGCCCATATCTCACGCTAAATTTAGCTGGACTTTCAGCAGGCTTGATTGATGGCTGGTCTTAATGGAAGAAAATGTGATCCTCTCTCCTCCTCCCCATCATTAAATTATTACTGATTTATGATTAGAGGAAGCAGCTACTGGATTAGTGGTTATCTTTTTTGAAACCATGACACATCACCAAGATGGATATACTTGTCCCTTTACTTCAGCAGGCATCTGTTGAATGCCCAGGGGGGCAAACTCCATGCAGGCCTGGGGGGCCCTGGTGTTTCACCGAAGGGCCTTGGAGCCCAGAACCAAATCCCCAGGCCTGACTGTCCAGCCACACCCATCCCCGCCTGGACCTAACAAGGAGAAAGGAGCTAAAAGAATCTGCCAGTAGGATTAACAGACATTCCAAAGCACCGCCCCTAGAGAGGAGGAGGGATGGGTGGTGGGGTTCAAGGCGTAAGTGAAGTTAAGGGGTTTGAACACAACAGGCTGAACACTGGCCTTCTGAAAGCCTGTCCAGTGTGGCTGCTGACCCAAGGGTCAGCATTCCCCTGCGGTGAGCCATAGGTGAGCAGGGATAGAGCTGGAGTACGACTTGCACCTCTGCACTAACCGGCCTGAAGCCTGGTCCCTACCTCCTGGGTTCTGCGGAATGGTCACACCCTGGATGGTAGAGAGGGTTGACGGAGATAACTGGTGCAGAGTGCCCCAGAGGGGGCTTAGGATGTAGTTGGTGCTCCTTATGGATCCATTTCTTTTCTTTATTTTGTTTTTATCCTCACCCAAGGACATGCTCACTGATTTTAGAGAGAGGGGAAGGGAGGGGGAGAGAGAGGGAGAGAAACATCAATGTGACAAAGACACGTCCATTGGTTTCCTCTTGTATGCACTCTGACCAGGAACTGAACCTGCAACCTAGACATGTGCTATGAACAGGAATCGAACCCACAACCCTTCAGTTTAGGGGATGATGCTCCAACCAACTGAGCCACACCAGCCAGGACTGGATCCATTTCCTTGCCCTTCCCTGGTTTCCTAGTGAGCCTGAGTGTTACCTCGGCTACTGGTCCAAGGCCGGGCTGATTAATGCAGGTAACGGCGTGCCTCGGGATACACTGGCCAGACAGCCTTGTCTCAAGACAGGTATAGAGCAGTGGGTGAGAGGACAGGGCCATGGCTGTAACGGAACTTGCCATATCTTTCAGTATTTATGGATGGTAAGAACCTCCCAGTAATCTCACTGCGTCCTTGCCCAAAGCATTCCCTATGGCATATACACTCGGGACAGTGACCCCTGGCTCCCGTCTTTTCCCATGATTCTCTCTCATGCGTATGTGTGTGTTTTAAAACAATTTTCTATTTTGAAAGAGTTTCATTTATAAGAAATGGCAAAAATGGCATAGAAATTTCTCACGTACTCTTTACCCAGTAACATTACATACTTTGGGTATGTTATCCAAACTTGGAAACTGACATCGATACAATACCATACATTTTTTAAAAAGAGCGCTTAGCTCACGAAACAGAGTCTATCTATTCTCAGCACAATTATTTGAGTCTCCCACTTTAGCTCCGCTTTCGTGAGGTAAGTGGGGATCTTGGGCTGGCTTAGCCACGGCCCTCAGCAAAGCTTGGCTACAGAGGAGAGAGACCTGGGCTGGATGGGTTTCATGTGTTCATCACCTGTGTCCTCATAGGTGATCCAGCTTGTTCTTTGGAGCTGACTATCTCATGAGGGAGTGAGCCTTTCATCACCAGAGATATTCAAGCGTGAACCTTACAGTCCCTGCCCCCAGCACCGAGAGGGAGCATGGACCAGATGTTCCTTGAGTATCTAACTCCTTGAACAATATCCTGTGATCCTCTCAATTGCTTTGGAAGGGCTTGCAGCTAACATCAATTAGACTGAATCACATGATGCTCCATGTGGATGTCGGTGCCAACATGATCATTTTCTTGAGCTCTGCTCTACTTAGCTCATATGACTTAAATCCCGGTGCCCTGAATACCAGGCATTGTTCTGTGCCTTGGGGCACAAAGGTGAATGAGACATTGTGAATACAAGGCAGCGTCTAGTGGGGAAGGTGAATACACCCACACAATGCTACCATAAATAAGTGCACAATGCATGCAGGTGTGAAGTGCTGAGAGACCCAGAGGAAGGGGTTAGTTTCATAAGTGCCTACAAGGCCAGGAGGGTACAAGTTTGAGAGAGGAGCTGGACCAGAGCAGATGGCTTGGAGTTTGCTGGATTGATGAGAAGGTGAGGGTATAATCAGGGGAATCAGAGATGCTCCAGGGAGAGGAAATAGCATGTGCAAAGGTCTTCTGTACGCACGGGAGGTGTTGAGAAACTTGTGTGTGACAGATTGGAGGTTCCAGGGACAAAGCAGTGGCTGAGCAGGAGGCCAGATTAGACGTGGCCTTTAATTGATGGTGATGAAAAATGTTGGTTCTACTGAGAGCTGCTCTGAGAATGTGTATTGAGTCGCACCAGCGGGAGGCTTTAAACTCTCATGAAGTTGTGAGAAACCAGCCCCGCCCCCCGTCCCAGCGGGGTTGGTCAGTGATTTTTGCCGTACCCCAAAGCAGCTGCCCTGATCCCCCCCGCAGAGTTCCAGCATTTCTTCCCTGGGCTTGGCCACCCCTGCCCTTGGCTGACCTCCTGCTCCGGGGTACAGCAGAGACCCAACAGGATGCACCTCTCAAGTGCTTGGCGGCTTTTTCTGGACAGCTTTAGAGTCCTGTGGACTATTCTGGCCGTTGCTGTTCTTACATGCTGAGCGTCCAAAGGATTCACAAACTCGAGCTCAGCTGGGCGGGACCCTTTGAGACGGGAGCGAGGGAGCGATGCAGCTGTGATTTGCGAAGAGCGGTTTGGGAACAAGATTGTTTTACAGGTTTCTCCTAAACCACATAAAGGCTTCCTATTTCCAGAAGTGCAGAGATCTGGGCTGCTTCTAGCAGGTGGCTCCCTTCTTCAATCTGCTGCCCCGTGGTATCATCTGTCAGACTCCCTTTAGGACGTTTCGCTCTAAGTCTAATCCAAAAACCACGCGGGGTTCGCGGAGGAGGGTGACCTGCAGGTGACCTGGGTGAGGACCCCTGGGAACATTTGGACCTTTCCTCCATGGCAAACTTTGGCATGTGCAAGTTCCTTCAGTTGCTGAAAAGATGTTCTTGTGTTAGTCCTGTTTTTTGTTTTGTTTTTTTAATTGCAGCAGGGAAACAAGAATGGAACAGAACAACTGCAGAGAGTAGAAAGATGAGATAATATTAGGAAAAAATAGGCCAGAAGTAGCGCTGGATGAGAATTCAAGTTATGAGAAGCACTGCTGAGAGGTGGACAGAAATACGATTCAAGTACGGACTCGGCCGGAGCTGTTTGTGTCAGATGCCGGGAACGTCCCCGTGTGGCCTCCACGGGCCTTTCCCTCTCCGGTTGCCTAAGAGACTCAGACTCTCCAGGCGGGAAACCGTGATGCGCTTTTATTGAGGAGGAAAGGTGGACCTTGGGGTGATGATGTTTTGAAGCTTTTGTTTTGATGTTATCAGCAGTGTAAAAGTTTTCCCCTTAACTTATAAGTTGAACCACCCTAGACAGTGATCCCCTCATGAAGCTTGACTTACCAATAATAACGTGTCAGTTTGATAGCAAGAATTTACCGAACCTTTGTCCAACAAATTGACTACTGATGTAGACGTGCTAATTTAAAGCAGAGGAACAAGCCCAGTGAATAGACCTTGGGAAGGCTGGGTGATGGGAAGCCTCCCATCAAAGGCATTTGTGAGGGGCGGAGGGGTCGCATAGTAATACTGAGTACTGAGTGCCGAGTGCCGAGAGCGGCGCTCCCTGGCGGGGGGTCAGCCCGGGGCCGGGCGATCAACTGCAGGCGGCGTGTCACACACACGTTACCTAAGAGATTGAGAAGGTGAACAAAAGCTGAGCTGTCCTGCATCTGTGTTGCTCATGGGTCGATGAATGAAAAGATGTTTGATCAAGAACAAGACAGTTACGCCCTGGCTGGTGTGGTCAGTGGATTGAGCACCAGCCTGCGAACCAAAGGGTTGCTGGTTCGATTCCCAGTCAGGGCACATGCCTGGGTTGCAAGCCAGGTCCCCATTTGGGGATGTGTGAGAGGCAACCACACACTGATGTTTCTCTCCTTCTCTTTCTCCCTCCCATTCCCTCTCTCTAAGGATAAAATAAAACAAAAAAGTTAACAAGGCTGAGCTCACCTCATCCCATCAGCTCACCCTGCAAATGCAGAGGGGCCCTGGGTGTGAAGTGATCACATGGCCGGGAGCGTGACCTAGATGTTAGCCGGAGGCGTAACTCAGACCTCATGAACTAGGGCCCTCTTGTGGTCCTGTAGTCCAGGTCCATGGCTCTCATTTGAGAAGAGAGCTCCTCAGAGGGCCCTTTTGTATTGGGTATCGGAATCAGCTGGAGGATTTTTTTTTTTAAACAGATTGATGAACCGCATCCTACGGTGTCTGATTCAGTGGGTCTGGGGTGGGAGCCAGGACCACTTCCTGGAGATACCGACGCTGCCAGCTCTGGGGCCACACTCTGAGATCCATTGATTGAGACTGCGCGGGAGGTCTGGGCCCTGGGAGGGAATCTGCTTCCTATTTCCTTAGGCCCCAGGGAGCCAAGTAGATACCCAGGGCTGGAAGGTGAAGTGATCGGGGAATGTCCTGTCTGTCCCCACCACTTCTCACCATCGGAGGATCCGTCGTTCTTGAATTCACTCTCTCTTTCCACGTGTCCTTTAGTCTTAGAAATTCAAAAGGGTGGCTTATGACACTGCATTTTTAAAGAAAGAAGAGCTACTGAACTGCTTGCCACATGGGGTCTGGGCTTGAGAGAATCCTGTGGTTTTCTGAATTATTTCAGTAGTCTGTTCTGTCTCAGAATTTCATGAGGACCAAGCCACGCGGCGTGGCCCAGTAATGTCCATCTGGATCCTGCCAGGTCCTTCTGTGTAAGCATGTCCACGGGCTCTGAGGACAGGAGCAAGGAATTCATGCACGGAGGCAGGTGGGGGTGGGGCACAAGACATTTCTCCGCTGTTCTGATGAAAGTCCTTTTTATTTTTCCCTTGTGTTTCTTCAAGAGAGCTCAAGTGGCAGAATATTATTAAGAGCACCTTTTGAGTTCCCAATGATTGGATAGGAAATGAAATGAATGTGTGTTCATATTTCACCTGCAAGAAAGTTTTGGGGAAGCCCAATGCAGTGGTTAAAAGGGTGGCCCTGCCTCAGAATGCCCGGGTTTAACTTCTGGTTTTGGTATTTGGTCAGCGTGAAGTGACCACCCTGTGCTTCCGTGTCCTCACCTGTCAAATCGAAATTACACTAGAACCTGCCGGGTGGGAGGGCTGCACAAACTAAAGTAACACGTGCCACGCAGTTAGGATTGCACTTAAGAAAAAGTCGACACACTTTGGTTGTTTCCGTAAGCCTCGAGCCCTCAGAAGACCTGTAACGCAAGCTTTTTGTGCACATGCATGTTTAGGAATGGAATGCTTAGTTTTCCCACCTGCCCAAGATTATGTTTTGCAGAAGCTTTCAATGTGCTATCTAGAGAAAAGCAGCTGGAGGGAGGGAAAATGGTACAAGGGATAAATCACCCAAGTTTTACCTGCTGCTCCTTTCCTCACTGCCTCCCACTCTGCTCTTCCAGTAGGGCTTCCTAGGCGTTATGGAGCCGTGACATTGAAGATATGTGTGATCTCGATGGCACCTCACACATTATTATGTGATGTTCACAGTAATGCCTCACACTTCCTACCTTCCAAAGGGTCTTCGTATAGTGTCTCATTTAATCCTTATTGTGGTCTTACTAGGTTCTGTTCATACCATTTTACAATTTGTAAACCTCAGACTTCAGAGACTGGTCCAAGCTCCACAGGTGATTAACGACAGCTGAGATCCTGAACCACCTCTCCTGCATCTGGGACCACCCTCTCCCCTGGGTGTGTAACACCTGGCTCATTGGTCGCAGTGGGTTCTCATTCACATTTGTGATTCTGCTCATTGAGGGTTGATGTCCCAGTGACTCTTGCTCTGTAACAAACCGCCCCCAAAACTTGGGGCTGTAAAGCAGCCATTTAATTTTGCTCGTGGATTCTGAGGGTCATTTGGGGTGGGCACAGAGGGATGGGGTACTCCATGATGTCTGGGGCCTCAGCTGGAAGAGGCTCATACTGGGGCTGGTACCCTCTGGGTTACCTTCCCTTGCAAGTCCGTCAGGTGCCATGCTGGGGCCAGGGCCTCGCATGGGCTGTTGGCCAGAACACCTGCGTGGGGCCACTCACGTGTTCTCTCTGTGTGGGCCGACCTGGGCATCCTCCCAGCGTGGCAGCGGTGTTCCTAGTGGGCGTCTCAGGACAGCCGAGTGGAAGTGCATGGCATTTTTATGGCTTCCCTTCCAAGTCACAGAGCATCTCTTCTGGTGTCCAGAGTAGTCAAGACTACCCAAGTTCAAGGAGAAGGCGCACAGACCTTGGCACTCAGTGGGAGGAGTATCAAGGTTGCATTATGGAAAAGCAGATGACCTCAAGGTCAGAAAGGCATGTTTATATTGAAGTAGAGAATATGAGCTGATGTGTTCTAGGCATAGCAAGCCGTAGGTGAAGATCCGAAGGTGGGGAGTGGAGGGAGAAAGGGGGTGCCAGCTCCCCATTCACCTCCTGAATATTTGTTCAGATTGTCTTGGGGCCGGGCAGAGTGAGCAGGGCTTTTGGACAGTCCCTTCACTTGGGAAACCTAGGACTCCTGTACTACAGTCTCATCCTGTTGAAAATTTGACGTTATTGAAGACCATTACAAGATTTATTTATATTAGCACAAGACCTACCAAGTTCCATTTACTATTTTAAAAAGTGAAAAGTTCATCTCAGTCAGCGTCCTGTCTTGCTTATATTTAAGTCAGATGGGAAGAAAAAAAAATCGGCACCAGGAGAAGATTGCTTGTAAAAGTTTATTTTACATTTATGTGAAGTTTATTTTGGGTCCTGGTATTCTTCATAGGGTAGGTATTTCTTTTAAGACTGTTAATAGTCTATTTCCTCTTCATTTGCCACTCCCCACCAAAATAAGCGCTCTCTTATTTTTGAATCATCTTTGTGTCCTCAGAACATCTAACTTTAAATAATGGTTGGAGACACTCCAGGTTAAGTAGAGAGTAAAATCTTATTGCTTTTTGACCTTTGGGTGAGGATCAAGTGTGGTGTAATAAAATATCAGTCCCAAGAGTCACCTTTGCTGATTTTTTCCTATTATTCTTTCCTGTTATTCCATATTCATCCAGCTCTTGCAGCCAAGAATTGTTACATTAAGATCCAATCTGAAATTAAAACTTAGTGTTTTAACCAATAAACCATAAAGCCGTTGAACTCCCACTGGGATGTGGTTACCTTTTCCTAAACTTCCTGAGTTGTCTCCCCTTAGCCTTGGAGTTGATTTCTTATCGAGCCTTTGGAAAGATCCCTGATGTTTCCCTGCCGTTTCCCATCCGAGTGGGGACTATGAACTTGCAGGCCTCTCCAGGCCACAGGCTTTTCGCAGCCCGTTCCTTGAATGCAGAGGGAGAGCTCCCCTGCTGGGGCTGCACTTGACCCTTCCTTGGTGGTGCAGGTCTGAGGTCACGTTGCGGAGGGAGCACACGTTGGCATTGGAGCCCTTGAGGAATCTCAGCCACTTGGTCCGGACTGAGAGATCCTTCTGGAGCTGGAGCACATTTTCAGAACCTTCCAGAGGACCTCGCCCTGGAATTGCCTTCCAGGGTCCTTTTTGCACAGAGCATGTTTCCTTGGATTCGGCTCCCCTAAAGGGAGCCTTGAGTCAAGGCTGATAGTGAGGGTGGCCGGTAGCCGTACGGTTGCGTTGGGACATTTGCTGATAAGAGGACGTCCATTGGCGAAGGTCTTGCTGGTGAGGAAGTTGATGCAACAGCAGACTGCTGTCACCGAGGTTCCTGCCACACTCCATGCCCCTGGGGTAGCTCGCCCTCCTGCAGCCCTGCTTTTCAGCAGCAGGTTCTGGGTTACCCTGCTTGCTCGTGGAGACGGGGCTCAGCGCGCTGTGAAGACGGGGGAGGCTCCAGATGTTTAACAAAGAGTCCACCAGCCCCACACCTGCTACTTTTCTGCTCAGGATGCTATTTCCTTTGGTGTTATCTGCTGTCTCCAATTTAAGAATAAATAAAGGGAGCGAGAGTCATAAAAATAACATGGAAGAGCATGGCTGCTATTTATCGAATGCTTGCCACACCCAGGTGCTTTTTGAAGCCCATTACCCAACGTTGCCTGCTAATCCTCACACAGCCCAGTGATGTGCCTGCTACCATCTCCCCTTTTACCCACGAGGACGAGGGGCCCAGAGAGGTGAGCGACTTTGCTCAAGATCTCCTAGGCAGAAAGCAGTGAGGCAGGCAGGCTCCAGGCCTAATTTGTGAGGCAGGCAGGCTTTGGAGCCTGCTCTGGGGCCGTCCTGGTGGGGGGTGGGCACTGACCCTCGTGACAAAATGCAGCTGCAGAAAAGCCCCACGGAGACCGTTCCGCCCCTTGAGTCTGCTCCCCAAAAGTGGGGCTCACTGGAAAGAGCTTTGAGCACTGTGGAAGCAAGTCACTGACACCAGTGGATTTTTAAAAATTCTGATCAAAGGTCAAGGTTTTCATCATTGAGTTTGGGAGGCAGGGTGCTAAATTTAGACTATCTGAGAAAGCTGTCTCAAGAAACAAAACATGAGTCAAGTAGAAGGACTCTCTCAGAACCGTTGTTTCTCAGAAGTGATGAAAGGGACAGCTGTGTCCTTGGGGAAGGCTCACTGCCCAGCAGCCCAGAGCCCGGGACCCCCAGGTGGCTTTCATTCTGCTGTGGTTTGGGCAGCACCTGCCTGAGTTCTGCTGGCCTCCAGGGACATGGACTAACCATGACCTTGTCCTCAAGGCCCTCATCCTCCAGGGAGGACACAGCTGACTGTGACAAAGTATGATGGGCACACAGGGCTGGGGAAGCAGAGAGGAGAAAAGTATGAACTTGGCCTTGATCGGAGGCAGCTTCTTAATGCCTTTTCATTGAAATACTCATAACCTTCCTGCAGTGCACTTCCTGTGAATGGAGAAAGTCTGTTTTTTTTTAAATCCTCACCTGATGACATGTTTCCAGTGATGAGACAGACAGACAGAGAGAAAGAGAGAAACATCGATCAGTCGCTCCCAATCAGGGACCAACCCCACAGCCTAGGTATGTGTCCTGACCGGGAATTGAACCCTCAGTCCTTTGGCTGTGGGACAATGCTCCACCCAGCTGAGCCACACCGGCCAGGGCCAAATCTTTTTTTAAAGTTCTTTTTTTAAAGTCGCCGAAGAATCTTTACTCCTGTTGGTGCAGCCAGGGCACGAAAGCAGTTTTTTAACGAAGGCCCCCCTCCCCCTCCCCAGTGCCGAGGTGCTCATTTGGTTACAGGAGATTTCAGTCACAACGGCGAGGGAGGTCGGAAGTTCTACTCAGGATCACGTTCCATCAGGAAAGGCCCCGTTGGGGGAGCAGAGGTGGGAGGAGAGTGAAGGGGAAGACCTGGTGGGGCATGGCAGGAGTGCCCGTGGAGGCCACCATTCCTGTTTGAAAAAGCAAAGGTAAAGCAGCCCTTACCGACGTAAAGTCAGTGTGCTCGTTCAGCACCGGAGTGGGCCGCGGTGCTGGGGATGCCCTGCGGGCCAGTCTGACCGGCTGCCCCCTGCCCGTCAGGCCTGTTTCCCGGGGGCCATCAGGTCCCTGGGCTCTGTTCCTGGGAAGAGCAGACAGGCGAGGGCCACACCCAGAGAGCTCATTCACTCCCCATGGGGGCGCCTGCCCCACCGACCCACACGTGGGTGAGGCATATGTTCCCATGGCCGGTGGACCCACGTGGCGGAGCCCTTCGGCCTCACTGCCCTTGCTCCCCGCGTCCCCCGTGGGTGGGAGGCCCTTGCACCTCGGGTAGCTGTTCAGTGTTCTGGCCTGTGGAAGGCTGGAGTACATGTCCTGGCTGTCCCTACAGTGACTTACAAAAACTAAGTAATTATGAATACTGAGTAAGGACTTGGGCTCCATCTGAGCCAAGGGTGGTGTTGGCGCCCTGGTGACTGGCAAGCTGTGAGAGTGCCGGCCTTCCCGTGTCCTCCGGGGGGAAAGGGTGGACTTGGGCTCCCCGGAGACCCCGGAGCAACAGTGGGACCGATGGTTTCTGCCTTGACTGTGGGATCCAAATGGTTTTTATCCCAGTCCTGTCTGTCTGAATTTCATTTCTATCGTATCCTTAAAAGGCATAAAGAAGTGGCATAGATAATGGCAGAAGTAACCAACCCCTTTGACCCCCTTCCTGTCCACTAGAAGCTTCTCCTGAGCTGTCTCCCCAGTTCTGTCTTTCATGAGGCTGTAGCACAAGAGGAACAATGAAGAAAGCCTTCTGTTTCTAGTACATCTGCCGCGGAGCTTTGTAACGTCTTCCCGTGAGCGATGGCGGAGTCAGCAGAGTGTGAGGTCCAAATAGATTTGTGGGAACACAAACCCGTTTTAATTTCGTCGAGAGCGTCACTGGGGTATAAATAGGGCCTTCGGTATTATCTTGTACTGTCGTCTTTATGCTGTGTTGGAAAAATCTGGGATTCTTTTTCCCCTGGTCATTATTTACTTCTTAAAAATAATGTAGTTTTTCTGTTTAACTTTCCGTAATAAAAATAGTGTAGTTTTAAGGAATTCTTGGCATTTAATCTCAAGCCCAAACATGGTTTCTTGTGAGGAAAAGATAGTTAATAAAGCTTGGTATTTTTAGTTCCAGAAAGGATTTTGTGTGTGTGTGTGGTGGGGTTGGGAGGATAAGGGGAGGGGATGCATTTAAAAGGTAGAAAAAAATGTTTCGTGAGAGGAGACACTCTGACTCCTGTTTCTTTTGCTCTTTAAAAGCTTGTGTTTCCTGTGGCGGGGAAAACAGATTTGATTGTGGAACTTTTAAGGGTCCTGCTTGGTGTTGCTAACTTTTAATTCATTGCTGGGAAATCTTGGGTGAGATCATTTTGTAAGGATTTATGTGTTTTTAGAGCCCACGTGGGGAAGGGGGTGGGGAAGCTTACCTCCTTCAGAAGGGACTGCATTCTTGGAGGGAGGTGGCTGACCTGCTACTTTTTGGTGGGAAACGTCAAGGCCAGTCTACTTGGGATGAATTTGCAAAGCTGCAGCTGCCCCTCTTACGTCTTGACGCGGTGTGTGCCCTTAGGGAGCACTCCCTTCTCACCCATCCCGCCCCACCATGGTCCCTGGGCCTTCTGCAGCCTGTTTACTGTATCTGCCGGTTCAGTCAAGAGAGACTCACCTGCCAAGGATTTTGTCTGGCATCCTTTTGTCCTTGGAGAGAGCGCAAGAAAGATGAGAGGAAACCACCTCCCATAATTCATAATCCCAAGAGTATTTCTTCCTGGCGTGTCTCCACCTATTTCTGTGTCCAGATTCCCTAGACAGCTTCAGGGGAAAGTCTCCTGATGGTGGAGGTGGGGCGGGGGAAGAGAAGGTAAGTTGTTTGGAAGCCCTGACTTGATCCTCTTCATCTTGGTACCATTTATAGCTACCACCCCAGGGGCCTGCCTGGTGGGTTCTCACCCATCTTTTTTGAATTGAATCAGATCCAGCCTCTGACCCTCCTCCTGGGTCTACAGTTAACAAACAATCACTTGTACACATTAAAAAAAAATAACTTCTTCCCAGAGAGCTTTTACATAAATATCAGTTTAGTACATCATGATGATAAAGGTGCTAATAATGAGCAATATTTTGGAAAAATCTAGGCCATGAAAATAGGCAGTATCGGTAAATATGTAGTTATACTGTCTGATTCCAGATATAAGAAATAAAGGTTTTACCACCAGTCAGTGTTCAGAGACTATTAGGGAGAAATCTTTATTTTAAAAAATGCCCTTTTGACTTCTTTGCATCTGAGCTAACAATGCAGGAAGATGGGAGTTTGCTGAGAAAACGCATGCCTGTGCTTCATATTTGTAAAAGGGCAGGGAATCCTTCTAAAAATCTAGTGACGTAAATGGATGTTCCACCACATAAAAAAATAAGCGGATGGAAAAATCAGCATGGTTGTAAGGAAGGACTTTCCTTTCGCTCTCAGGGTGGGGGGAAGGGGCGGGAAGGAAACTCTGACTGTGCTGGACATCTCGGTTGGAGGTTGGAGAGTGTCTTTGGTGAGCCCTCCCCATGTGACCGGCTGATTCACTTTGTCTGCTAGGTCCCCGGAGAGGTGATATAACCAGGGGCTGCTGCTCCTAGGGAGGGGGCACGGCACTGTCGGCCCAACCCTCTGGCACTAGAAACTCAGCAGAGCTTTGGCCAAAAGCAGATGAAGTTTTATAGCTACGTTTTGTAATTCTGTTTTAAATGTTGGTCATAGCATCTTTTTGCCCTGCTCCTCATTTTTTCTTCTTCCCTTCCTTCTCTTTCTCTCTCTTACCTGTTCTCCTTTTTATTCCAGTTGTGCTCCTGTGGATGGCCGTTCGGCTCTCCCCAGATCAACTCAGGTCTGATCTTTGGAAATGCATAAACCACAAGCCATGCAGGCTGCCCGCTGTGCTTCCCTTTCTGAGTCTGGTTGATGTGGGCTAAGAGGTCAAGGGGAAAGCATGAAGTTTGGCGTTTGAAAGACACAGGTGTGGATTCTAGCCCTGCCATTGTTGGCCATGTGACTTGGGCAAGTGACTTCACCTCTCTGAATCTCCCAGATCTCATCAGTAAACTGAGGTTAATTCCTGCTCCAGAGAGTTGTGGAGAGGGTCGAATGAGATGAAAGTCCAGGGAGGTAGATGAAGACAAGATTGTGCTGGGCCAAGAGTTGGGATTTTATTTAAGTGCTCTGGGAAGCAGGGCAGTGACATGATATGAAAGATGTTTTCGAAAGACCCCTCTGGCTCTGCAGAGAGCATGGATTGGGGTGGGGGCACCAGGGGCGGAGGCGTGCATCCCAGCTCTGAGGCGAGAGCGTCGGACGAGGCGTCTGGACGAGTTCCATCATGGTGAGGCCAGAAGGAGCAGACAGGTCTGGGACCCTTTTAGAGAGAAAGATGGTAGGAATAGCTAACTTCTTAGATGTGGAAAAGGGAGCAAAAAAGAACCAGCAAGCAGGAATCCTAGGTCTGGGGGTGGTGATACTTGTCACAGAGCCTAGCAGAGGACTGTGCATGGGGGGTGACACCCACAATATGTTGCTTGGACGGCCGGATTCATGAGTGCCTGGAGGAAAGAGGGAGTGCGTGGCTGACAGACAGGCCAACACCCACTTCCGCTCTGGCTTCGAAGCTGTTGTGCTCCGACCACCCACCCATTTAGATGACTGCTTCTAGAACCAAGGTGGGCAGTACTGGGCAAGGCCTGAAGAGTGACACAGTCTCCCGCGATCTTTACGGACCCCTCACATTCACCTTGAGACCCCCTTAGACGACACCGGTCCCCTCCCGTAGCTGTCTGCTCTCACACGGAGTCCGAACGAAGGGAAACCCATCCAGAGCTGGATTCGGAATGGGCCTCGGCACCTGAGTACCGTTCTTAAAAGCTGGGTGCTCTAGGGCTGTGACGGTCACGGGCGGGGTCAGGGCCCCTCCCCCATTACATGTCTCTGAGGGCATGGAGGGGGTCACTTGGAAATTGGGGTTTAGAGCCACTTTGAGAAACACTGTCCTGGGGTTGGGGCTTCCAGATGCCTCTTGCTCTGGTTCTTTTCCTTCCACTTCTTTGGGGAAGGAAATGAGTTTGGTGACAGCATTTCCTCACCCAGTTCACAGTTCAGACTCGGGGGGGTAATTAGAGGCAGGCAGAGCCCCTCCGTGGGTTTTATGAGATTATTCCTAAAACAACGACAAAGGCAGCAAACAAGTATGCACAGCGAGGACCTCGTACTTATGAAATTATTGTCGCGGAATTAAAGCTCAGATAAAAAGCCTTGGCAAATCTGTAAAGAATATTTCAGAGAGAAAAAGACCAGAATTTATAGGGTCTAAAAATAGCAGCCGAAATGCAGCTGTGTTTAGCCTGTCAGGGAACCTGTTGAGTTCAGACAGGCAGGGGATTTTATTTCTCTGGCCCTGAGGTCACTTGTCTTGTTTAAGAAGGGGCAGCAAACATTTCCAAATAGGGATTGATTTTTAACGGGAGGAAGATGGCTGAATATACATGGTATTTCTTGTTTTCTTCTCTCACTCTTCCCACCTCCTGCGTCTCTCGGACCCTCCTCTTAAGAAGAGGAGGGAGACTTTCGTTTTGTTGGTAAAGTGGGGGGGGTGGGAGGGGGGGGGCACCCGGGGGGGGCGGAGTTTTGAAGGGTGTCGGCTGTGGCGTGTGGATGGCGCGCTTGACGGTGGCCGGTCTCGGAGCGATGCCGGCAGTCCAACAGTGTGGTCTTCCTGGGTTCCACATGGACCTGCGAAGTCGGAGAAATAAACCCATCGTTGGAGGAATCACGGTGTGACTTCTCCAGGGCTTGACTGGCTGGTTTCTGGACCTTCCTTGTCCCATTTCCGGGCCAGGATGGTGTCTTCATCCTGTTCCACAGCCCTCCAAAGAAGGTGTCTGTCCCACCCCTGGCCTCGGTTATCCTCAGGCTTCTATACAGAACAACATTGTGGAACGTCAGTGTCCCCGGAAGTGTCAATCAGTAGGACTTCACACGCCCTGCCTTCCATATTTGTTGAAACCTTGGCTGAAATTAGTTGTCTTTGTGGTGCGGCGCCTGAAGGGTAGGCCGTCCCTGAGCTCCTAGGCCAGAGGTTCGAAACTGCTCGGCTGCAGACTGGATCTTGCTCAAGGTGTGTTTTTCTTGCCCTGCACCATGTTGACCTATACATTTGCTGTTATTTAAAATTAGTGGAATTTCTCACTTCAAACCTTCATTTCTGGATTCTCATGGATGCTCTCAGGGTGGTATGTCCTTGGTTTAGCTGACTTCTTCTGAGAGTGGAGTCCTTAGAGTGCCCTGCATAGCGCGCTGTCCTCTCAAAGGTAGCTGTCCTGTGGGTCATTATGAGAAAAGACCACTGCTATTTCTTTGAGGATAGTAAGAAAAGAGTTAAATTAGTTGTGTGTTGGGCACCTGAAAACCTACATTTGCATGGCAAGCACCCTGTAAGCATTAACTATTGTGATCATCATCATCATCATCATTGTAGTGTTCAGGGTGTTTTTTTGATGAGGATTCTCTTGAGAACCTTGTTCACTATATAACCCAGGGTCTTTGGGGGCCCCAGGGAGGACATGTCTATCAGATCTTAGCCCGAGGAAAAGGTTATCCTTCTACTGAGTTCCTGGCTCATCTCTACCTTACTCATGCTATGAATCTTGTTTCTATTTTTGCCCTAGCTGCTAGGAAGCTCAGAGGCAACTTTGCAGCTCATGTCTAGTTGGCGGACATGACTTCATGGCATGCATTTGGTTTGTCGACTGTGGTTTCATATGCCATCATTTTCTCAGTGCTCTGCTTTTCTCAATCACTCAGCTGTTGCTGTCTAACTGGTCACTGAATTCTTCTGCCCCAGAGCCCCATGGGATTTCAGGTCAGGGCAGCCTCCCTCTCTCCCTGTTGCTCGTCCAATCACCATCCCCTCTCGTAAGAACTAGACAGAGGAAATTCATCAGCATGAATTTAGAAGATAAGGTTTTCCTTTTTCCTTTTCTTTTTCTCTGCGGATTTTTGGCATGCCCTGTGGGATAATTAGGGATTCTTTCAAGTTCAACATTTTCTCCATAAATTGTGGAGGTTTTATTTCCCAGATGTGCCATATCACGTTCCAAGAAGGGAATGTAGAGAATGTCTGTGGCTGAAGAAGTCTCAACATAAGGAGACTATATGTAAAGCCCACCAGTAATAATTTGGGATGGGTAATTAATACCACTGTGCCTGACTCAATACGGCAGTGAGTTTCGTTTGTTTTTTTAAGCAAGCAAAAAAAAAAAAAAAAGGCCCCAAATTTCAATTTTCCAAATGAGTTAGAGAACCACTGGATATTTCCCAAACTTCCCTGGTCCAGAGAATATGTTGTTAAAAATTTTGATTTCCAGTGATTCAGATTCACTGGGCCTGGGGTGGGCCTAGGAATTTGTTTTCAACATGCATCCTGGTGAGTCATATCGACCAAATGCGGGAAACACGGGGTCTGGCTAATGATCCTCGCAGGTTTTGGTCAGTTAACTAACGGAGAAATCCGATGAGGAGGAGCGTAGTGTACAAGAATATGTAACATTTAGAAATCACCATACAGTTTGCCAGATTTTACAGATATTCTCCCGGGGGACTTGTTCTTGTCTGATATTGCTCATCCAACACTACTTCACCAGAATTGAATGGGAAGGGTGGTACCAGCAGGTTTGTACTACCCTAACTGATACCAGAAGCAAAGATACAGCAATTGTTGTGTTACATAAAAGAAAGCTACAAGCAAACAGCCTTTAGTCCGTCCTTTGTGAACCATGGCATGACCTCTTGATAAGATCTTTCAACCTCACCCTGTGCCTGGATTGTGCCAGAGAAGTTTCTAGAAAGCTCGGCAGAGGGTTTTCCTGCAGGCAGACGTCACTAGGCAAGGAGGTGTCCTGAGTGACCACTGTCTGGAGAGGGGCACAGATGTTTCCTCCTCAAAAGGACAGGGTGGGCTGATTTTTTTTGTTTTTCCTTTTCTTTTTTTGCCATTCCGGTTTCTGCACCAGTTCTGTATAAAGCCATAGCTATGAAACTTTGAGGCACTCACATACCCGGTGACTTTGCAGCCTTTGGTATCAAGTGCATTGTGATGGCACTCTGAGATTTGGGGGCGGGGGGACTTCAAACTCTGAGTTGACACATTTGGGGAGCTATCATGTTATTTATTTTAAATTAATTAATTTAAAGGGACCCCCGCCCGGGTCCCCTGTTAACTTACTGTTCATCTGGTTATTTCTTCCGTGACCCGCTGAAGAAAGAACTGTCTCACTGGCAAAGGGCAGAGTTCGGACCATTCCATGTTTCTCTCCATGCTGCTTGTAACACATAGCTCCCCCACTTCCTTTCCATCCCCAGTCCACACCCTTTCTTCTGCCTTCTGAAAAATCTGTGACAGTGTTGAATGAATAATAGAAGCCCATGGGCTTGGAGGGTCGGGGACCTGTGATGCCCACGTGTTTTAGGGTTCACATAGTTCCCTCATTCACGCAGATACCTTGGACCGAAGCTGATTTATCAGCATCCCTGGTTTTGCGCACATCGCATTGTATATATGGAACAACGGCATGGCATCCGTTTTCTCCTTCTGCATAGCATTGACTGAGATTTGAGCTTCAGTTAACTGAACCAATCATTGTGATGTTAAAAGTGGTCTCCATGTCCAAGGGCAGAGAGTAGACCATGGTGGATATTGAGACCCTTGGGGCCATGAACCCCGAAATGTGCATCTTCCAGAACTGAGCCTATGACCATATGCACTTGACCTTACAGCACATGCTTTACAGGGGCGTGCAACCTTTTGGCATCTCTGGGCCACACTGGAAGAAGAAGAGTTGTCTTGGGCCACACATTAAATACATTGCAACACTTAATCAGAAAAAAAATCTCATAATGTTTTAAGTAAATTTGCAATTTTTGCAATGGGCTGCATTCACAGCCATCCTGGGCTGCGTTCACAGCCATCCTGGGCTGCACGTGGCCCGCGGGCTGCGGGTTGGATGCCCCTGCTTAGAAGAATACAGAAAGGGCCAAGTCCTCACTCCAGTGATGAATTCCAAGCTTTTTGTTATTGTTTGTCTTTCTGAAAAACAAAAGGAGTTTTATACCCTGGTATTTGAGGTTCAGTTCAAGGGCGATGTTGGATAAATGATTATTGGGTGGGGAGTTTTGTGAATACTGGGTTGTTTGTAATATCCTTTCACGATTCCAACCAAGAATCTACCCGCCTGTCCACTGTCCATTTGTCCACCCATCCACCCATCCATCTGTGTTAGCATCTACCAGTTCCTACAAGGTGCCTGGTACTGTCTGCATGATAAAGCATCATTTATTGAAAACTTATTACCAGGAAGTCTCCAATGTTGAAAGCATCTTTGTGAGGGAAGAATTGTATCTCCCACTTCATGAGAGAGCAGGACCTAATGTCTGTTACTTGGGTCACCCAGCAGGCTGGAGGCATCCTTGGGATGCTGGGACCAGAGCAGCCTCTTCTCCTTTATGTTCAGTGGACTCTCCTCTCTGCCTGAGCCCGGGCCCGCCTCGGAGTGTGGAGTGCAGGCTCAGAGCTGGAACAGTCCCTCATCCATCACCTCGTCTCTTCTTGGGGTGTCTTCCTGCCCTCAGCAAAACAGAGCAATGTACACAGGACAGAACCCCTGGGAGGCCCATCAATTCTTGTTTCTTGGCTTTGCCCTTTATACTCTCTTGGAGGCTTGGGGTTCTTTCCAGACTCACCCTGTCATTTGAGGGTACAAGAGTACAGATGGAGGTCTATGTAGTGAATGTCGAAATATTACAAAGTTAAGTCGAGAGAGTTCTTAAGAAAATTCTGTTCTACTCTCCTGCCTTGGCAAATGTACCTTGACAACAACCTGGAAGTCCAAAATCAAGTCCAGATTTCTCAGGCTCAGAGTTTAGTGAAGAAGTCGATCATCTGAGGAGAGCTGGTCCCCAGCCCATCCTCCCACCTCCCTTTCTCTCTGGCTTCCTCCACGTCCCAATGGGCCTCCAGTGCACGCGTGGGCACAGCCCAGCCAGGACTTGCTCCGGGCTCCGTCCGCCCACTCCCCACCAAGGGCTGCCCTTGGTTATGGAGGGACGCGCACAGTGGTGCCGCTTGCAGTTGAGGGGATGGACCCGGGGAAGAGCTCAACATAGACCCTGAAATTAGACTCAGGCCTGTTTGGGCAAGAAATTCTGGAGACCCCAGAGAGAGGGAGACAGGGGCTCTGCTTCTGGCCTGGCAGAGTCCTTACTCCTGGGGTAGATGAGCAGCTAGAGGAGGGGTTCAAGGCAAGAGCCCCTCTTGCTCAGGGCTCAGGCAATACCAGTTCTGCCAAGTCAGAGGGTGGAAGGGGCTGCAGAGCTCCCGTGACCCACTCATGTTGCGTTCTGTAGACGCGCCCAGCCAGGAAACCTCAGAGCTGGCTCTGCCCTGTTCCCTGGTTCCCCAGCCAGGGTCCTTTTCTTGTCTTGCAAAGGAAGCCTGACACTGCATGCAGTTTGTGAAGGCTGAGCTTTTCCAGACGTTGACCTGGTAGCATTATGGATGTGAGAATCCAAGGCTGGATCTGAGTGGGTGACTGTACCTTATAGGGGCTCCGCTGCAGAGATGTGACTTCAGAACACAGTTTGCCCAAAGCTGTCCGGTTTGGGGATAGGCTTGAGTGTGCACATCTTGGAAAAATTACTTTTTATTATAGTTGTCCCAATCGTTAGCTTTGTGATTTTTTAGACTCTTAGAGACTCAGTTTCCTTATCTTCAAACTGGGGATAAAATGGAGTCTGCTGGTAGAGTTGAGTAGGTGGGGAATGAAACATTTGTAGAAATCTACACCCAGAATATGGCTTTGTCCACAGTTAGCACGCAGTGAATTGTAGCGATTGGGATGGTGGCTGTTTCTGCTCTTGTTTTCCAAGAGCCTGGGCTGAGAAGGTATGTGGTTGCCATCCACATACCTACCCATCCATCCTTCCTTCCTTCCTTCCTGGAATAAAAGAAAGTGTTGATGGGGGAGGGGGATTGGTCATGCTAAGGTGGGCTGTCATTTTAAAGAGGGTAGTTAGGACAGGCCTTATGAGAAGATATTTGAGCGAAGACTTGAAGGAGGTGAGGGATGGAGCCACGTGGGGAGATCTGGGAGAAGAGCATTCCAGGCAGCGGGAACAGCCAGTGCAAAGGCCCTGACGCAGAAGTGCTTGTAGCTCCAGGGACAGACCAGAGGCCAGCAGTGGCTCGAGCCGAATAAGAGTGTGTCTGCGCATTCAAGCACACAACGTATAGATGAGATCAGAGAAGTGGGGCGGGGCCAGGTCACGGAGGGCCTCAAAGACCACGGAAAGGGCTTGGCTTTTACTCTGAGGGAGACGGGACCATTGCAGAGTACGCGGGGAGGGCAGTGTTGTAACCTTCAGCACCTCCTCCCCATGACTCCGGCCCTCAGGCTGACTCTGTATCGTCACTGTGGGTCCCCAAAGCTCCTGACTCCTGGTCCAGGCTCACTACTTCCTCTCCATCCCCAGCCGCAGTGCCCTAGGTCCTGTTCCCTCAAGATGCTGGACTTAAGTCACCAATGATCCGATGCATTGTCCCCTGGATGCCCTCTTTAAAAGGAGTGACATAGCTGGTGGGAATTCCAGTGTGGGGCAGCTTGTGGGTGCTCATTTCATTTCTGAGGAACACTGGTGTGGCTACCCTTCTTTGGCTGGGCTCTCCCCACTCCCTGTGGAGCCTGGGGCCTGTGCCCAGACCACGCTGGGCCCCTGGTCTCCTGGCTGGCTTTGTCTGGTGAGCAGTGACACAGGACAGGAAGATGGGAAGAAGAGCTCGCAGGGCTGGGTGGAGGGGCCGGCGGGGTGCAGCTGGGTGAGGGCGGTGCGTCAAGGAGCAGGGAGGGGCTTTGTTCTCTGACCCGTTCCCCAGCCGTGGCTGTCCCCTGGGTTTCAGGCTCAGTCTGAAGAAACATTGTTCCTGTGGGTGGTGCAGTCGAGCCCAAACAGCCACGGCCATGCCAGCCCTTGCTGTGCTTGTGACTGTGGCACAGACACCCGTCCAGACACCCTCCAGGAGTATCTGCCCTGCCCTTGGCCTCGGCCGGACAGACTTGCAGGGGGCTGGAAGGCTCTCCTGGGCCCAGTGCCAAGGTGCAGATGTCCTTCTTTACAGCTCCATGGGTGGGCCCTGGGGCGGGGGGTGGGGGGACACTGAGGGGGTAAGCCAGGCCCGCTTCACTCGCTGCTCCCAGCGTTGGAGGTGAGGGGTGGCCCTGGGTCAGGGGTTTCCTATTGAGTCAGAGGCTCCTGCTGATATGTCCACCCCTCCCACCTCTGCTCTGAGCAAACGCAGAGAACGCTCATGGCTCTCTTTCTGGGAGAACAAACTCTGCCGGTGGAAACACCAGCCCGCTTTGCGCAGCCCTGGGGGTTGTCATGGTTGCTCAGATTGAGGAAGTCCTCGCCCTGCTGCCTGCCCCGCAGAGAGGGGCCCTGCCCACAGCTGAGTCTGGCTTCCCCTGGGCAGCACGAATCACCCTGCTGTCCCCGGCTTCAAGGCCCCGGGTCTGGGGGTGAACAGAGGCCCTGGGCTGGAAGGGTAACCTTTGTGATCAGGGAAAGATCAATTTTTCTACATTCTCCTCCCCACCTCCCTTTCATCACGTCTGTGTGAAAATGAAAGCTATTGTTTATTTAAAAGGGCCATTTGCCTAATGCCCCTGGAATTTATTTGCTGGAGCATTTTCCATTTTCATATTTAGTTCAGACCTTGGCTGCCGCCGAGAGGTTATGTAACCTGGGATGGAACGAATCCCGTTGGCATCTGGGGACCACCCCCCACCCTTAGCCATTTCTGTGGGGGTGTGAGCCTCCCCCCACACCCCGCGCACCAGCATATTCAACTTGCTTCTGTGAGCGGCTGGAGTCAGGAGGAGGACTTCGGGGGTTGCTGAATCCTTAGACCTTCTCTGGGCTGCCCCCACCCCCCTCCCCTCAGCGATAGATCCTCCTTGTGTCCAAAGCCGGGGCGGGCCCTCCCATCAGTCTGTCTGTTGACCTCAGCAAAAAGCGTAAGCACCGTCACTGCCTGAGCCTTGGGTTTGGGAACTGTTTCTGGCATGTTCCTTCCCGAGTCGTCTGTGGAATCTGTGTCCACACTTTCATCCATCCCCAGCCCAAGAGGCCTTGATTTCTACTCTGAGACCTGGTCTGGGCTTGCATGGAGTACTCTGGCAGGGCGGGGGACAGGTGTTGTCTGAGTTTTGAGGGGCTGGAAGTTTAATCTGATTCTGAATTTTTCTTTTAAATAATTACTTTATTGTTGTTCAATTACAGTTATTTGCATCCTCTCCCCTCCCCTCCTCCCTTCCCCTCCAACCCCTCCTCTCCCCCAGCCTCCCTCCTCCCCCTTAGTTCTGTCCATGTGTCCTCTACAGTGATTCCTGATTCTGAATTTTAAAAGGAGGTAAAGACATGGAGTGGGGACTTGGAGCCCGGAACTTAGTCAGTGTGGCTGTGAAGAAGCCCAGTCCAGGCAGGTGGGGGTGGTGTGAGGGGGTGCAGCCCTGCCTTCCCTCCCTCACCCCAACTGACCTCTGGAGAGGGTGGAAAGCCCACTCTTTCCCCCAGCCTCTGTCTCTCTCCCTGCCGTGGCCTGAGAGGGGACAGTTTCCAGCTGGAGTTTTACTCTCAGCTCACTCCCCAGTTTGTGGGAGGCCCTGACCTTTCTGCGGTGCCACGCTTTTTTCCCTCTCCCTGCAAATGTTGTTTCGGTTGTCATTGGATTGTGTGTTCTCCCTCAGTTGAACTCAGATGATCTATCAATGTTTATTGAACTCCTGCTGAAGGCTGAGTGCTGTAGGAAAACAAAAAGGTAGCTGCGGATTAGGCAGCCACTGAGATACAAGAGGCTCCAGGAGTCCATTGAAGAAGGACCCACTTGTGATGAAGCGTGAAATTCCGCGTTCCTTCCCCGGTAGTGCCACAGGCCAAGGCCATACGGCGGAAGTTTCCCTAACAGAAGATGCAGTGCAGGCTGTGCCTTGAAGACTGAGCAAGGTTCTAGGAAGGGGAGGCCCTCGGAGCACAAGGAGAAGGGACAAGGAACAGGTGAGACCAAGGTCTCTATAGTCAGAGGGAACAAGAATGCCGGAATAAGATTGCAAAGTTAGATTTAATACTGGCTAATGTCCTATCGGGCAATAAAATGGAAACCTTTGGGGGGATCTTTCCACCAGATAGAAACCATCCTCAGATTATCACTGGTCCAAAAATTAGCACCTAATTTTCAATAGTCTGGGCCCTACTTAAGAATAAATTATAAAGAAGATAAAGATGTCTTCTCCTAAAGAGAACCCCATGACCTTTAGGTGGTCTACTCTTTGACATTGAAAATACCATCATAGAGTAGGGCATGGAAAAGTCACTATATGAGCATTGAGAAGGCACCATAAGATCTTTGCCTTATTGAAAACTGGGAAGATATTTGACTTGAAGAAGAGCAACTGCAGTTCCCTGGTTGAGGGAGAGCTGGGTAGGAAGAGAGAGGCAACCAGTTTTCGAGACATGCCCGAGTTTTGGGTGGTGGTGGGTGGCAGACCCCAGAGGGCCTGGGCTGCACAAGGGGACAGGCTCGTCCACCCCAGACCAGGCCTGACAGCCATCCTACAGCCGGTTCCCCCTCCGGGCCAGACAGTAAGTACCCTTGGGACCCAAGGGCCAAGCTAAGGGGAAGAAGAAAACACAGTGAGAAAGGGCCACAGAAACATGAAGTGCACGCAGGTGTCAGGAAATTCTGATGGCTTGTGACCAGATCAGAGTCCAAAAACTGCAAAGGAAAAAGAAACCAACCAAATGATGCGCAGACAGTCTCAGAGCTGAGAGACTCATTCTGCTCGTCCCGAGTGCATAATTCAGAGGGTGGCAGGAAAACATAAGCACTGAAAAACCAACTCAGCTACTTAATCTCTTTACTTGAATAATTGGAGGTGGCGCTGGGAATGCTGGTAAGAGCAGTTTGACTCAGACTCCCTTGGCCTCACTTGGCTTTTCCTCTGTGTTTGAACAACGTGTTAAGTCTGCTTCTCCATTCCATTCCTTTCCTGGCTCGGTGTTTGTTTTGTCAGCGAGATGGCCATGTATGCATGAAGAAAGCTACAGGGTGACTTCCCGCCACCCACTTTTTTAAGACTGTGCTCTTCGTCCCTGTGTGTGGCAGCAGAAGACAATCGGGCCCTCGGCCAGGACTTCTCGCCTTGCGGGCTTCAGCCTGTCTCTATGCCCAGGCCCGAGAGGCCATCCAAAGCTCCATCCACTTGCCCCACTGTGGCAGGAAGGTCGAACTCCTGCTTTCTGGTTACAGATGGCTTTTCTTCCATTCATTCATTGATTCATTTGGTCCGCCGACGAGCATTTATTGAGCACCCACCGTGGGCTAGCCTTGTGCATGGTGCTGTGGATACAGTAGTGAGGAAAAGCAGACGCAGTGCTTGTCCTACTGAAGTTTCCTCTGTGAATCAGTGTCTCCTTTGGCTGTGACACTGTCCTAGAGACACATGTTGCTCTTAAAGTGTAGCCAGATATTTACATGTGACATACTCTGGTCAGTTTCCACTGAGCCCCAAGGGGTTGCAAGTCTTTCCACATCCTCAGTCGGGATGCTCAACTGCGTATGGAGATTTGGAAAAAGCAAGGCTGCCACTCAGTTTTGGACCGCCAGCCACTCACCACCATCGGGGTACAAAGGCTCGCCGTTCTGGAGGCCCAGCTGTTGTCATCGGCAAGAGGAGGCTGTGGAGAAGGCTAGTGGTGGTGTGCTGGTTCCTCCCCAGAGCCCCTCAAAGGAGAGAACGGGGTGTATCCCCCAAGCCAAGAGAAAGGAGGCGACCACGCAGAGTTCTTGCCCTGGTGTTTCCTACAGCCTCAGGGCACACGGGGGAATGTTGGACACGCAGTGTGAAGAAGAGTTACTGGAGCCCAGAGGGGTCCTCCCTTCCTAGCAGCGGCTGTGTGAGTGTGTCATGGGGAGAGAGGTGGCCCGCTGAGCCATTTAAAAGGGATTTTTCCCTTAGATGACCCTGGGGAAGGGCAGTGGGACCGGAACCAGTCAGGAGCTGCAGGGGAGGGCCCCAGAACTACAGGAGCTTCCTCAAATGTGCCCGAGAAAAGGTCAACCAGGACCACCCAAGCCAAGAGAGGTCAGCACACAATGCTGCCAACCCATGGACATGTCCAGAGAGTCAGCTTTAAACAGCTACAGTGACCTGGGAAAACCAAGCTCTGACGATAGCCATTCCAGACAGGTGTGCCTCCCCTCCGAAAGGTGTCCTGGGCAGCTGCTGGGAGGTGGGAGAAAACAGGGCAAGCGACCACAGCATTTCCACCCTCGGTTCCCACTTCGCTGCAGACTTCAAGCCTGAAATAGGATACAGGAAAGCTTAGGTTTAAATAAACGCTGAACTGTTTAACTGTGACATAAGACCAGTCATTTTAATACTGCATAAGATTATTCTGGAGATTAAACTGACTGGAAGGCTTTTTGTGATCTGAAAGAGTGAGACCTGCCCAAGGTCTAATCCAGGGGCCCGGGGAGAAAGGGGCCACCCTAGGCACCCAAGGGCTTAGGGAGCGCAGTAGGGCATGAGCAGGATTGCATTTTAGAACGATCTGTTGGTTACAGCCTAGAGAAGGGGCGTTAGAAGGTCAGAGTGGATGCAGGGAAACCAGGAAGGAAGTTCGTGGTGGTCTGGTGGTGGAGGTGCAGAGAAGAGGGCAGGCTGCAGAGGAGGCTGGGTGTGGTGAAGTCCAACTCCTATCCTATCGTATGAGAAACTCGGGGTGTGATTGTGCTCCCCCTCTCCCACCCAGGACCCACTATACGCAGCTGTCTATGGTAGGTATGCAATGCATTATTGCTAAGTGAATGTGTATTTCCTAAATAAGAGATAGTGAGAAGAATGAATATTGGAGTTTATTTCGTTTATCTGTCACAACAATAATGCTGCGTAACAAACTTCAAGTAATAACAAGCATATCATCCGCAAGTTCAGGGTTAGCGGTGGCTTGGCCTAACAGCTCTGCTGCTTTTGGCGGGGCTTGTGCATGTAGCCGGGAGCGGGCTGGCTGCTGGCCGTCTAGTCTGGCCTTGGCTGGGCGGCGGTGGCAGCTCAGCTCCATTCTACACACATCCTTCCTCCCACAGGCCAGCACAGGAGCCTTCTCCTGGAGGTGGAAGAGGCACAGGAAAACAGAATCAGGGCCATTGATGCAATCATTCTACCACAGAGAGACATAGGTTCGAATACCACCGGCAACACTCACTAGTCATGGGACCTTCAGTGAGTTATTTACACTTTGTGCCTGCATGTCTTTATCTGTAAAATGGGCTAAGAAAATCTATCTCCATGGGCAGCAAGGAAGAAATAACAGCAATCACGTCTCCTTTCCACTATACCATCACGAGGGGATAAATAATTCTGCCTATGGCACAAGTATAGAAGAAGAAAAGACTATTAAAAGATGAAAAAGAGCTCAAAGGGAGGGAAGGGAATTCATTGTAGGCTGAAGAAGTAGCGTGCACAAAGACTGTGAATGAAGAGGTAAGGGGGGTGTACGGAGAGGTGGGCCAGGGAGAAAGGGGCCAGCCTTGGCACCAAAGGGCTTAGGAAGTGCAAGAGGGTGGGATCAGAACTGCACCCTCTCTCTGCTCCAGGGGTGTGGTGCCAGGGAGTTTTCATCTCATTTTGCTGGCAATAGGGAGCCATGGAAGATATTATAGGAAAGGGTGATTTATTTCATTCAATAAGCATTCGTCAGCCCCTGTTATATGCAACATATTCTTTTAGGTGCTGGGGATACAGCAGTCATAATTGTATCCAGTGGGAGGGTCAGAGAGCATGGGCAGGAAGATCTTGGTACAGAAGATCAGAAGGAGAGAGACTGGCCGGCCAGGAGGAGTTCCTGAGGTGTGCCGTTACTGTATAGGGGTTGCCCCTCACCCGCAAGCAGAGAGCCTGCTCTTGGGCCCCACGTGTGTGAAGGCCCCTCTGCTTACCAGCTTCATTTTTCATGGCCAGTGCGGTGAGAAGGAAGATGAGTTGACATTGATTGGCCACAGGAACGGCTGCTGCTGGGAACATCATTCTTGTAGGATGGATTCAGTTTTTACCCTGTGCAGCCAAAGTGTGTATGAGCATGGCATAGTGCCCTGGTTAGCTTTTGCTGAGTAACAAACACCCCCTCCCCCCCACCGAAGGTAATGGTTTAAAACAACAGCCATTTATTATTGTCTGTGGATCTCTAGGTCAGCTGTACAGTTCTGCTGATCTGGGCCAGGCATGGTTAATCTTGGCTGGACTCACTCCTGTGTTAGAGGTCAACCTGCAGGTCAGCTGGGGACCCTGGCTCCCTCAAATGTCTTATGCTTGTCTGGGGTGACAAGCATCGCTGGGCCACTGTCTCCTGTCATCCCGTAGTCTAGCCTGGGCCTTTTACATAGGTGCTGGGGAAGGTCGTAACAGTGAGAGTGGAAGTGGGCAAGGCCCTCTGAGGTCTGGGCTTGGAAGTGGCGCGTGTCATTTCTGATAAAGTCTGTTGGCCAAATTAAATTCAAGGGATGGGGAAATAAACTGCCTGTTGATGGAAAGAGCCACCGTGTCCTATTTTCAGGACATACATGTAGGGACATGTGAAAAGTCGTGGTGGCCATGTGCCGTGGACAGAGCATGTGGGCTCTGGAATCACATGGAACTGTCAACCCAGGATTCTCCACTTATCCATGGTCCTCATCCATGAAATGGGAACACTAATAGTGTCCAAGTCAAAAAATCAAGAGATTGTTTTGAGGGTTAGATAATGTGTATATGCCTAGTGAATAGTAAATGTTCAGTTAAAAAAAGCATTTTATGCATTTTGCTTTTTCCTCATCACAGATTCTATATCCTTTTTTTTTTTTTTTTTTAGTTTTGGAAATGAAGTCTCTGTAGACTTTCCCTTCCCTGAGGCAGTTGGGGGGGGTGTTGTGGTGTACTGGGAACTCAGGAGTTCAGCCTTGGAAAGCAATTAGGGGTGACTATTCATCCACCCTGGAAATCTGGAGCACTAGACCGGGGGAGGAAGTGGGCTCGTCTTTGCTGGAGACTCTGTGAAATGAGGCTTTCAGGTAAACAGGAGAAGATAGTTTCATTCATGCTCATTACTCAGCCTTCCTGAAGACTCCCTCAACACCCTAAAGTTATAAACACAGTCATTTTAATCATTTATTTATTTAGTGAATAAAAACAAGCACTTAACATATACTAGACCCTGTGCGAGGTGCCAGAGACCCAAAGTGATGAAGCGTTCAGGCATTCTGCCTGTCCTGAAGGATTTCGGTTTCACGACCCCCCCAGAAAACTCAGGACCACTGTTGCCTCTGTTGTAGATTCTCAAGCTAGATGTTCAAGACCCTTCACCATATGGTCTCAATTTAGGTCTCAGTTTACACTGGTCTCCTTCTGTGTCCCGTTGCTGCTCTACACTCCACTCACAGTGGACTCTTCCCCGCGTCCTGCACGCGTGCCGTGCTTTTGCATTCTTCCAAACCGAGCAGAGCAGGAATGGGCTCCACATGGCAGGGCGAGTGGTAGAGAGCAGCCAGGCTGAGCAGGATGCCTGGGCTGATTGGAGGGATCCTGGACCAGCACATGGCTGGGCTTTGTGGGCTTCAGAGTCCATAGAGGTGACACTGTTACCTCCATTTCAAGAAGCCCTTACTGATGTCCCTGACCTTCATAAGTTGCCATGATCAGCCGTTCCTCAGGGTCCTCCCTAAAGTAGTCTGTGGACCAGTCTGACCCCCGTTAGGAGCTCCCTGGGCAAAGATACTGTCTTCCTCTTCTGCCTGCGGTATCCTCCCGTTGACAGTGCACCCCTTCCGAGGAACTGCACAGGCAGTGACAGACACCTCTCACCCCGGCACACACCCACATACGCTTCTGAGAATATCTGAAGGAATGGGTGGCTGCATAGCCTGCCGCATCCTCCTCTTGCTGAACCTACAATTATTGGGTGAGAAGTGTAGGATGTAGCACAATACAAATGCTAGTTCAATAAGTGACCTAAGGAAGTTGAACTTGTATGTGGGCACTACACCTGTGGCTGTGGAAGGGTGACTTTAAGTGTGGCTTCTCCCAGACCTCTGGTATGGCTCAGGGATCCCTCTCCTCATTCCCAGCACTTCTCAGAAGCACCAGAAACTTTGTGAGAGCTCAGATTCCTTCCCACATACCTCCTAGCTTTATCGGAGGGAAATAGGGAGTCGTGATTCCTTCCTTCCTTTCTGCCGTGACTCCCTCTTCCTTTGGAGGCTTCCATTTCCCATCTGTGGCGTGTTTGCTGAGCAGAAGAACTTTTAACCAGGCCTTAACTGCTCCATGGAGGGTGAGGGATGGGTTGCGGGGGAGGGGAAGAGGATGCCATGTGAACAGAAACAACAGCTCTCTGGTAAAGAAAGCTCGCTCAGCTTGCAAGAACGCGGAGACCAAGAGGAGTGCGGATAATGAGAAGTGGAAGAGCTGAGGTTCCTTTGTCAGCCAGTCAGGTCCTGCTCCCAGAAAGCATCACGGGGAAATGGTGATGGGGTGTCACTATTGGAATTCATTTTTTAACATTTCAGTGACCTGAGTCAAGTTGGTAATTTCCAGAAGCAGCTTATTCCTGAGGTAACTTCACACAATCTCCAAAAGCTACTTGTATTGAGGAATTTTCCTAAGGACTCCAGATAGAAAATTGGTAATTTGCAGACACCATGGCTTCTGCTAACCATCAACATAGGCAATAGGAGGCTTTATCTCTGATATTAAGCAGACTTGAACTCCACTAGCACAGGCTTTAATGAAATAACCACACACATATCAGAGCTTGCATTTCTTCCTTTCATCAGAATCTTAAAGTCAAAATGAACAGCTTTATTTTTCTAAAAATGAAAAGATACCTGTAAAGTACTATTTAAAAACAACAACTAAGCAATACAAAAAACACCTTTGTTCTTTTATCCCATCATTTATTTAAGTAACATTAATTGTGGACCCCTTATGAACCAGTAGTGTTTTAAGAATTAAATACAAAACTGAGTGAAACAGTGAAGTCCCTGCCCATTGTATTATCATAATAGAGGGACACTTACCATAGAGCTGAAAGACAGATAGCAAACTTCAGGGAGTAAACTAAACTCCATTAATTTAAAAAAGTGTCACAGCCAGAAACCCACAACAAGAATCATATTTAATGGTGAAATATAAAAATAATTTGCATGACAGTAGGAACTGTAGGCAAGAATGCTTGTTATCATTGTTACTGTCTAGTAAAGGTTCTTGCCAATGTAATAAGGCAAGAAAAATAGGTATAAATAGTGGGAGGTGAAAGATAGTACTGTCATCATTTGCAGATGATACAACTACCTACAACTAACAGAATAACTGAGGAACTGTTAGATTAATAGATTTCAGTAATTTAGCTGGATCCATAAATAAAAATCAATAACTTTTCTGTACTTAGAACATATCACTTAAAAAGATCACAATTCACAATAGCAATAAATTATAAAGTATCTAAGAATGAACCCAATAAAAAATCTATAAGACCTGTATAAGAAACACTATAATTTTTTTAAAAAGGTCTTAAAAGATCTGACCAAAGATATACCACACAAATCTATCAGTTGTCTCCAGACACTATTAGAGAAGACTTTTCCATGGAACTTAATAGGCCGATCTATAATTTACATGTAGAATAAAATGTGCAAAAAAGAATCAAATTTGCTTTAAAAGAGAAAAATAGTGGAAGGAGAAACTTTCTCAGCCATGTAGCAAAATATAGCATAAAAAGTATTAATGCTATATAGAATTTGTAAAAAGTAGAAAAATAGATCAGTGAAAAAGAATAGAGAATTTAGAAACAGACATAAATATCAATCCAATATATAAGATTTTAGTAGATGATAGAAATTATGTTTCAAATCTTGGAAAGGCTAAACTATTCATTAAATATTAGAATAGCTAATCATTTGAAAAAATTGTTCATTCCAACTACATGCCATTCACAAAAATAATTTATACATTACACATTATATAAAGAGTTAAATGTAAAAAGCAAGGCTATAGGAGAAATTAAAAATAGAACTATATTCATGAGATTGGAGTAAGGATGGTCTTCTTAAGATACACAATGTCAGTACTATAAAGAACAGATGGCGCCCTGGCTGGTGTAGCTCAGTGGATTGAGCGTGCGTGGGCTGCGAACCAAAGGGTCACTGGTTCGATTCCCAGTCAGGGCATATGCCTGGGTTGCAGGCTAGGTCCCCAGTAGGGGGCCCATGAAAGGCAACCACACATTGATGTTTCTCTCCATGTTTCTCTCCCTCTATTTCTCCCTCCTTTCCCCTCTGTCTAAAAAAAAAAAAGATGGCACATTTTATTACATTAAACTCCTTTTGTATGACAATTATACCATCAATAAAGTAAAATCACAAGTATAAAAACAGGGTAGAGCTAAAATAGGTTTACAGTTGTGAGTATGTGAAACACAGCTTATTCTTATATTATTATTTGTTAATTATTGTATTATTTTCCATATGAACAACTATAAACCTACTTTTGCCCAACCCTGTACATATGTATAGTAGGCAAAGGATTTCTAATCAGAATATATGAAGAACTTTTTAAAAAACAATAGAGAAAACCATTTATCACCAGTAAGGAACAGTCTAGGCAATGTAAAAACAAACAAAAAAATTTATTCTCACTTGTGATCAAGGAAACCCAAAATAATAAAATAACACTTTTCACCCGTCATATTGGTAAAAAAAATTCAAAGATTAACTATCAAATGTTGGTAACAATAGGGAAACAGCCATTGGCATTTACTAGAGATGAGAGTGTAATTTGCCTTTCCATAAAATGTCTTCATTGTTCATATCCTTCAACTTTCACTCCACCTTTTGACTCAAAGCAAGGATTCTTACCACAGTGTTGTCTCTGATGGTGGAGAAATGAAAACCATCCAGACGTTCACACATAGGCAGATGGTTATATGAGCTGTGATAAATATGGAATCTGACATGCACCAGGTAGGAGGAGTGAGGGTATCTGTTTGCACCAACACAGAAAGCTCTCAAGAGATCCTACTTTAAAATTTAAAAAAAGAGAAATGAAGAAAGCAATGCGGTGGAAGCTGAGATACATAGCTCACAGCTCAGGTCTTCCTCAAAAACAAGGGACTTCTTCCTCCAGCAGAGGCCTTCCGCTGTCACCTTCAGTTGACCTTGTCCAAGATCACACCCTTTCTCTGGAGCCACCTGCATCCAGTGGCTTCTCCTCACAGAGGAATAAAGGCCTGGGCCTCTTGGCCCAACTTGGAAAAACCATGAGACGTCCTTCCATAATTAGAATTCTCAAATAATAATAACCAATGTATAATAATTAATAATTATTATCATCAGTGATCTCTTGAGTAATCAATAGCTTTGGCCAAGCCTTCCACTGAGACTGCATCACAGCTCAACTTCTCCACCTGCCCAGTGTTTTCTGTCCCTTCCCCTCCACAAGCGTTAACCCCAAGGGCACTCTCTTGCTACCCTCTTGCACGCTAGTCACCATCTCAGAGTTGGCTTCCCCAGACCGCAGCCTGTGGCAGCCACGTTGTAGAACCATAGACACAGTTGGTACCATTTCCATGAAAGCAATCCTCACAATGCCAGATGTAGGCACACTCTGGAGGTACTGCAGGTTCAGTTCCAGACCTCCAAGATCAAGTGACACTCGATCAAATGAAGTGTGCCTATACTTCTTTGTGTATGCCTCTGTATAAAATACATATTTAAAGTTCTGGAAGGCTGATAATGCTGACCATGTATGGGGAGGAGACTGAGGAGGGCAAAGAAGAGAGTTGATCTTATATAACAAGTATACAGTTGTGGATTTCTTGAGTAATTAATATACACAAGTGAACTCACACACACCCTCCAGGTGCTCTGGGAGCGCCGTGAAGGGAGCCCAGGGAGGAAGTGATGACATCTGAAGACTGTCTTAAAGGACAAATTGGAGTTCCTTCAAGGATTATAAACTTCTTTTGGGTAAGTCTAGAGTTTTAAACTAGGATTCCCACTCCCTACCTCTATTATTTTCCCCAATATTTTATTCTAAATGATTTCATACAGTCAGAAAAGTTTCAAGATTCTTCACAGTGAATACCCAGATACAACTGGCCCTTACATAACACACCTTTGAGCTGTGGGGTCCTCTTACATGCTGAGTTTTTTTTTCAATAATTATTTTTAAAAAATACTGTGAGTGCATTTTCTCTTATGATTTTCTTAACATTTTCTTTGCACCAGCTTACTTTTATAAGAATACAGTTTACAATACATATAGTATACACATTATGTGTTCATCAACTGTTTATATTATTGGCAAGGATTTGGTTAACAGTAAGCCATTGGGAGTTAAGTTTTGGGGGCAGTCAAAAGTTATATTTGTTTTTTTTCCCCGACTACACGAGGTTGGGGGTGGGGAGATCAGTGTCCCTAACTCTCATGTTATTGGGTCAACTGTACTCGTCACCCTGAGTCTACAATTAGCACTTTACTATATTTACTTTATCACACATCTATCCATCCATCACCTTTTTTTTTTGTAAAAATATAGTTCAAGGTAAGTTCCTGGCTCTCTTGTAATGCTATCTTCTTTCATGAGATGAAGAATCTTATATTAAGATTTAGATTCTGCCTGGCTGGTGTAGCTCAGTGGATTGAGCGCGGGCTGGGAACCAGAGGGTCCCGGTTCGATTCCCAGTCGGGGCACATGCCTGGGTTGCGGGCCAAGTCCCCAGTGGGGGCCACGTGAGAGGCAACCATACATTGTTCTTTCTCCCTCTCTGTCTCCCTCCCTTCCCCTCTCTCTAAAAATAAATAAATAAAATATTTAAAAAAAAAGATTTAGATTCTCTTTTATTTGAATACTTTCATTTGTTCTTATTAAGTCAGGCATGCTTCTCTAGTTTTGTGCATTTCTTGGCCATTTCCAAGTGAGGTCAGTTCCAGAGTCAATGCATTCAAGCTGTCACTGTGCACAGCAGTTTCTCTTTGACAACGACTTGATGCCGGGTACTTTGTGTGCATTCCCTCAGTGAAGCAAAGCCAACATTCTGTGTCATGGTACCAGCATCACCATAATTTTGCCGAGGAGGAAACTGAGGTTGAGAGGGTAAATAATTTGTGCCAGTCCACACAGCCATTTTTTGGCAGAGCTGGGGCGAAGGGTCATATTACTTCATAGGCTGTCATTTTAGCCATTCTCTAATGTTCTGCAGTGAGGGTGAAACACCCGCCTTAGAATTTCCCTGTGGGTCACCCACTCCCCATGGCGGTGTCTCACTCTGGACCCGTGATGCGATGATCTGGATGCAAAGTCACTAGAGCACTCTCCAACTTGACCCAGCCTTCCAATTCCCTCATTACTTTGTGGGGAATCATGTGTTCCAGGCACTCAGTATCTTTGAGGTTCTGGGCCTTGTTAAGTGGGGTTTCTGTTGCTCAGTATTTCCCCCACCTAGTGCCAAGCTCCAGTTATGTGATTATAGCAGAGAGTGATGTGTGATGTTGCCTGAGAATTAAGGGGCGCTCTGAGGCTTTAAATGGAGCATCTCTAAGTTTTCTTCTTGGAAACTTCTGTGATCCTCTTAGGAGCTGATGAAGGATCATGTGACAGGAGACTCTGCTTCACCAAATGTGTTGTGACAGTTCTCCTTCATCCAGGGTGCCAGACGCCATGAGGTCATGTCTGTGCACATCTCTCTCCCTTCGCCAGAGGAGGGAACTGAGGCTTGGAGAGGGAACGCTTCAACCCTGGGGCTCTGACCAGCACACCATGCCTCCATCATTTATCTTGTCGGGATGGGGCAGGAAAACAAGGCAGCTAGCTCAGTGCTGGATAAAACATCGGGAACCTACCCATTTTGAAGTGTGTCTGAGCCATGTCCTGACTGCTGGGGTTTCCTGAGGTTTGGGCTGGAACTGAAAAGGGAGCTACGTAGCCAGGAAGTGGGCAGAGAATAGCGATGGGCAAATATTTCTACCAGATTGCATGCCCTCTGTTGTCCTTATTCTCTGAGACGTCTGGAATCACTGAAGTCTCTGAGATCTCAGTAGAGAAGGTGACAGCTGGGTGTAGGTAGTGTTGGGCTGGCCACGAAGTTGGTTTGGTTCTTTCTGTAAGATGGTGCTTGTAATGCTCAGTTGTCTTTAACTTCATTCAAAACAAGTTTGTTAGATTGTATTGTGACAGCTGTCATATCAGCGTGAAGTTTTTAAAAAACCATCAAAATTGGTGAATTTTGGTGTAGCCATTTTCATAGTGAAGATGGAAGAAACTTTGCAACATTTTCAACATATTATGCTTTACTCAAGAAAGGTAAAAATGCAACTGCAGTGCAGAAAAAGACTTGTGCAGTGTATGCACAGGCGCCGCGACTGGTCGAACGTGTGAAAAGCGCTTTGCGAAGTTTTGTGCTAGAGATTTCTCACTCGACAATGCTCCATGGTTTGGTAGAGCGGTTGAAGTTGGTAGCGATCAAATGGAGACATTAATTGAGAACGATCAGCGTTATGCCATGCAGGAGATAGCTGGCACCCTCCCAATATCCACATCGATAAAGTTACTGCTGAAGATGAAAACTGTGGCTTTCATTTTACAGAAAAAAACCATATGGACTTTTTGGCCAACCCAATAGTCAGGCTTAGACGCTAACTAAATGATGAGGAGTTGAGTCTCCCTGTATGTAGTCAGACAATCTTTTCTGGTGTTCTGCACGGCCTCCCACTTTATGTTGAACTCAGTTTACAGAGGCAGAGAATTTCAGTCATCAGGCGAACTCTAGAAGCAGATTTATTAGACCTGCACCCTTATCTTTGTGTATTTCAAAAGGAAAGTATGGAAATCTATATAATTTCCTATTGTATATACCCAGAGGGTAGCAAAAAATGGTTCCTTGTAAGAATCAGAAGCATGAGTTAAACATTTAGGTAAACCTTGCTTAGAGAAGCAAATGTTCAGCCAGAAGCTTTGCACACTGAGGGCTTTGTGCTGCGTTTGGGAAGGGTGTAGAAATCACGCGGGGCGCCAGTTCTGCTCAGCCTTTAATTACAGTTCACCTTTCCTCAATATCTCCTCTTTTCTCTGCTTGCTGTGGAACAGCAACCTGGCAGATGTCGTTGTTGGCAGATGTCCTTGGGAGAGTTCCGTGTTTCTCACCCCGCCCCTTTCCAGCCCTGAAAGGAGAGTTTCAGAAAGCTGAGGGAAGTCGTGCAGTGGTTCCCGGATGTCCGGAGGGGTGTCCTCCTCGTTCCACAAAAGCGCCGAGGCCCGTTGGCAGGGCGTGGGCCAGCACTCGGTCATCTATCCAGTTCGTTCCTTTATTCAGCTCATTGACTGAGTCAGTCTGGGCTGGGTATTCAGAGGCTGATGAAACAGACATGATCGCTCTTTGCAGAGCTTCCTGTCTGGTGGAAATGCTAGAAAGTAAACATGAATGAACTAAATAGTAGAAATTGATTGTTGATAGGTGCCATGTTTGAGAAGGGGTCAGCCACGTGAAAGGTTGGGGGGAAAGCATTGGAGACAGAAGGAATAGCCCGCGTGGTGGTCCGAAGGCAGGGATGGTATTCGGAGGGTCATCAAGGGGCCAGCCCAGGTGGGTGTGGTGGGCGAGGGGGAGGTCGGAGAAGGTGATGGTGGAGAAGTCTGAGCAGCCAGCCCCCGAGGGGGCTGGTGGGCCCTGCCCAGTGAGTGGGTTTAAGTAGATGAGCATCGGGAAGCTGGTGAGGCTTTTGAAAACAAGGGGTACGTGGTTCCACTGTGTTCTCTGGAGATGGCCATGGCTCTTGTGTGGAGAATGGATGGGAGAACAAGCAGGGAGCCAGAGGCGAGATGCGTGTGGTAGGTCAGGCAAGAAACCGCCATGCTTCCCAGGGAGCCGGAGTGAACTCTAGGGCTGCCTCTGCCACTTTGTTACTGGGCCATTTCGGGCAGCTCTCCTAATGTCTCTGGCATTCACCTCTAATAAAAGAGGGGTAAGTATTTTCTCATGTGGTTTCTGGAAGGAGTAAGTATTCATAAAGTCCTCTATAAACCTGGACCATATGCTTATCTGAGCTATAATATGATTCATATTGAAAGGAGGCGGACCCCTGCAAAGTTGGAAAAATCGCTCAGCTGCCCGCCGTGAGCACCATTTTATTGCAGCCCAAGGCTAGAAAGATGCTTTTGTTTCTGGACTGCCATCCGTGTCTCTCCCAGGGAGGGCGGCTGGTTAAACATCACATGGTGTGGTCATTGATACATAGTCATTTACTGGGGTAATAACTTGGAATGGCTGAGCCTTTTTTTTTTTTTTTTTAGCTTCGTTTCTCTAGTCACCAAATGTGGGTGATGTGGGAGTGTAATAAAATGTGTAGGTGTGACGTGCTCCGAATGTGAGAATGCCTGACGAGGGTCCCTTAAACCTCCCCCGCAGTCACTCTCCCATGGGCAGAGGACCACATGTGCTTTCAGCGCCCAGTTAGTGCCGATGGACCATCCCTGTCTCCTAGTGCAGCGGAGTGCTACGTTGTTGCCCCCCCCCCCCCCAAGGCCCTCAGTGTTCTTAGGCTGAAGTCACATAATGCTCCCTGTGGCTTTGAACACAGCAAGCCTATTTTTCATCGTGAGCTCGGGCCATTTGGAATCCTTAAGTTACAAGGAAGTATCCTGTTTCAAGTGCAATTTTCTGCTACAGCCGCGGGCAGATGCTGAGATCTGCCGCCCTGTCATCCAGGAGGGTCTCTGGGTTCCCAGAGAGACCAATTTAAAAGTGCTTGCTGGACGGCCCTGCAGCAGGGGGAACATTCTCCACGTGCCCTGTTGCTGAGCATTTGGGAGGTGGCTAAAGAACTGGATTGTACATTGTACTGTATTTTAGTTAAAATTTAGAGTGCCTCATGTGGCTAGTGGCTACTGTACTGGTTGGCGCAGATCTGGAGGAATTTTTTTCCTCATGGAAAGCCCTCCTCTGAGCCCCAAGGGTTCTGTGAATCTACAAGGTCACAGACTCCCCCCATGCCCTCTGCAAGATCCTCACCAGCATTTGTATCTCATGTGTCTGGGGGCTGTGGGGACTCGTACTTGTTGGACAGATATCGGGAATGGTGTAGACATCTGAGTATTTCACCACTGTCCGTGTGGTGAAATCAAAGTGATGTTGAAGCCCTGGCCAAGTAGCTCAGTTGGTTGGAGTGTCGTCCCAATAAGCTAGTCCCCGGTTGCGTATCCCTGGTTCGATCCCTGGTCAGGGCACGTACGAGAAAGAACCAAATGCATAAATAAGTGGAACAACAAATATTTCTCTCTCTCTCTCTCTCTCCTCCCTCCCCCTCATTCTGTCTTCCCCTCCCCCACTTCCTCTCTCTCTGAAAAAAAATCTATAAAAAAATTCTCTCTTCTTTAAAAATAAATGAAACGACATTGAACAGAGGTCACTGAGAAGGCTGTCCCACACACAGGAACATGTCCCCCACACTGAGTGCTGCTCCGAGCTCTGGCCTTCTCCTATTTGGTCTCCTTGGGTCCCCAGCCGTGGCTGTCAAGGACAGCCAGTCCCGGGAAGGATATTTTGTGTAATATTGTCCCCAGCAGCATCGATGCTCGAAGTCGGTTTTTTCAGTACATGCCTACCTCTTGGCCTGTGTGAGAGATTCCTGGGGAGTAATGACCACAGTGCGGGGCCCAAATGCACCCTGCACGTTTGCCCACTTCCTTAGGAACGTGTTTTCAGGAGGCCACTGCTCAGTGGCAGGCGAGTGGGTGCGTGGGTGAGCTGGCCGTGCACTCCAGGACCCGCAGACACCTGGATTCAGGTAGCTCACCTGTCCTTAGCGGGAGACATTGAAGGTTACTCTGGTGCAGGTGGAGAAACAGGTTTAGGACAACAAAATGGCCCAATGATGTTCTTTTCGATCAGTAGGTGTGGAAGGGAAGACGGGTGACGATGGCTGGGATGGCAGACTGGGTGTCACATGTGGTTGGCATCGGTGCTTACCCATTCTGGAATCCGACATCTGGGCAAGTCCTGCCCCTCAAATTAAGATATCAGCCTTCAGCATATGGGGGTTCATTTATAGTCCACGCAGCAGCAGACACTTGAAAGATAACAGAGGGATGGTCTGTGGAGAGCAGCTTTGGTTTTACATGATACGGATTTAGAATACAACTTCTCCGGAAAGAAAGGGGTTAAAAAGGTCTGGTTCCTCCCATCCTAGTAATGAGGTGTGCAGAGCCCATCGAAGGGGCAGACACACCATCGTGGCCCAGAAACAGCCTGATGTCCAGGGGGCCGGGGCCCTCGCAGACATGGGCCTGCACAAGGTTGGCTGAGTCTTTTTTATAAAGTCAGGTTTACAGGAACGTTTATAACGTGGGGACAGCCCTAGTCTCACCACTGGTGATCATTCCTGAGAGGTGTTCTCATTCCCGCCGACATGGCCAGGCCTGAGAAAGCCAGGCAGGGATTTCGCATTGCAGGAGATTATCCCAGTGGCTGCCGTGGCTTTTGCTACCGGTCACATCTTCGTTCACACCCCATGTTTGAGCTGATCTGCTGACAAACAGGTGGTTTGGGTATGTAGGGGGGGGTATCTTTGGGCCCTTTGTGGCTGTATTTCCAGAACATGCTTTTAAAGATTATGGCCAAATTTCCTTTGATTGGGGAAGCTCCATCGCTTATGTTTCCCTTTCCCGTGTAAGATGTGGCATTCACTTACCCACTGCAAACGTCAAGGTCAAAGAGACCATAAAGGCAGCACGGTGCTCTTTCAAGAACATAAAATTCAGCTCTTTCTATTCACAGAGAGGGTTTGGGGTAATGTGTTTGAAGGTGAACACCGAAAAGTGTTAACTAGTTTTTCTTTGTCTGCTCCTTGTTTTATTTATTTTTAACCAACCATATGGAATATCAAGGCAAATAGGCTGAGATGTAGTGGGAAATGGCTCCACCAGCCAAGACATATGAAACATGCAAACGAAACCTGTCATCATCTTTGGCTCCCGTTTTATCAAGAGTGCGGTTCATGGACTCCAGATAATTCACGGAACTGTGTGAATCAATTTAGACAGGTTTGTCCTTGGGGCCCCAGAGAGCCCAGCGGTCCTTGCAAATCATTTCACACGAGCTTGTCCTTGGTGCAAGTAGCGCTGCATTTACAGTTCCTGGAGACACCTCCCTCTTCCATGAAAAGACCTTTGCTGGACTTTTCGGTGACATGACATTGAAGACATAAATGCTGTTTTATATGTAGTTAGCGGGACCAACTCTTTTATGGTGTGATTTAGAAGTCTAGAGGATTTGTTTGTTTGTTTGAGGTTTTCTTGGAAACTTCAGATTAGGGTAGTCCTGCAAGTGAGTCTGTAAGCCCTGTTGTTATTTGTCTGGGTGGGAGAGGTGGGCTGGAAGGCTGGGCAGAGAAGTGGGCTCCCAGATATTCAAGTTTTGGGGACCAGGGGCTAGCTCTGCCATCTAGGTCATGCTGCACTAAGAAGTAGGTCAACATCCCCTAAATGTGTAACTATCCCCTAGTAAATGGCATTAACCCTCCTTTTTAGCCACTGAGCAAAAAATTCTCAGCTGGGGTCACACAATCCCCCTTCTCCCTCCCTGTCCTTCCTGAGAGGTGAGACGTGCACTGGGCTTTTCTGCCTCTATTGCATCCAGCTTGTGCGCACAATCAGCCTCTCTCACTCAGCACACTCTGGTTTCCTGCCCACGCACACACTTCCTCCTGTCAAACTCTCCTTTCCTCCTTTCATTCGATAGGGAAGAGTTTCTTCTTTCCGTGAGTTTCTATAGCACTTTGTGTCTCTTTAGGTTTGTGTTAGAAGTATTTGTAAACAGGTCTTGTCTTTGTCAAAAGGATATTCGTAAGCTTCCCTATGAGGTAAAAGGATAGCTTACTCATCTTTGCGATCCCTACTGCCCTCTGCCTGGCACAGAGGGCATTCAGAATACGTGTTTGTTGAATGACTGAATGAGAATGAACACCTATGTGCATATTCTTGTGCCAAGTAAAAAATTCTTGTAGAAGATTTACCAAAGAGTGCCGTGGGTTCCCCCATTACACTTGTAAATAACTATGATCACAAAATGTGTGTGTTTCAGTTATTTGCTCCTGTGTAGCAGACCACCCTAAACTAAATAGTGTAAAACAACAGCCGTTTTATTGTGCTCGCAGTTTCTGTGGGCGAGGAATTTGAACAGGGACCATTCGGAGTGGCTCATTTCTCATTTCATTTTTTGCTTTTGAGTTGTATGAATTTCTTACGTATTTTGGATATAAACCCCTTATTCTATATGTTATTTGCAAATACTTTCTCTCAATCCATAGGTTACCTTTTCATTTTGTTGATTTTTTTTTCTTTGCTGAGCAGAAGCTTTTTAGTTTGATGTAATCCACCTGTTTATTTTTGTTTTCGTTGCTTATGTTTTAGATACTAAATCCCCAAAAATCATTGCCAAGATCAGTGTCAAGGAGATTTTCTCCTGTGATTTCTCCTGGGAGTTTTACTATTTCAGACCTTATATTTGAGTCTTTAGTCCACTTAGATTTAATTTTTATGAGTGATATGAGATAAGGATCTGGTTTTCTTCTTTTGCACATGGATATCCAGGATCCCAACCCACTGATTGGAGAGACCATCTTTTCCCCACTGAGTATTCTTGGATTCATGTCAAATATTAGTTGTTGTATATGCAAGGGTTTATTTCTGGGCTCTCAACTCTGTTTCATTGATCTATCTATTTTTTAAGTATATTTTATTGATTATGCTATTACGGTTGTCCCATTTTTTCTTCCCTTTATTCCCCTCTGCCTGGTACCTATTTTCATGCTAGTACCAAACTGTTTTGATTACTACAGCTTTGTAGTATAGTTTGAAACCAGCAAGTGTGATACATCTAGCTTTGTTTGTTGTTAAGATTGCTTTGGCTGTTCAGGGTCTTTTGTGGCTCCATAGAAATTTAGGTTTGTTTTTTTTCCCATTTTTTTAGAAAATGCCATTGGAATTTTGATAGAGATTGCATTGAAGCTATAGATGGTTTTGGGTAGTATGGACATTTTAACAATATTCATTCTTCCAATCTATGAATACAGATATTTCCATTTATGTCATCCTCAATTTTTTCATTAATATCTTACATCTTTAACCTCCTTGATTAAGTTTATTCCTAAGTATTTTATTGTTTTTATGCTGTTTTAAATGATATTGTTTTCTTTATTTCTTTTTCAGATAGATTTCAAATTTTTTAGGGCAGGGCTCTTTCATCTAATATTTAGCCAAGGGGAAGATGATATTTTTTATTCTCTGAATTGTTTAGTTAAAACTCATATGTCATCTTAAATTCGTACCTGGTTTCCATCTAATGGCCAGCTGGGAGAGGAAATAAGGCTTACCCAAACAGAAGAGGAAGACATGAGAAGGAGCTATGATAACTTCTTTTCATTATCTACTTGCAAAGATTCCCGAAATGTAGTGATAGTTCAGAGAATTCTGCTGTGATTCCTGACAATTTTAACAATTTCTTGGGATCATATCAATAAACTCTGAAATGACATATGTACACACTTAATTTGTCAAAGCCTGAGTTTCACCACTTGGGGGGAAAATACCTATTTTTCCAGGTAATCTATAAAAGCACGTGACCCAGTCCTGAGCATTGATGACTGACCAGTGCTAGTTAAATTCACGTGTGGCAAGTACCAGTGCTGAAGGACCAAAGAGAAAGGAGAGCTCACTCAGGGGACCCGTTTGCCATCAATAAGAACCCAGAATCTGTGTCTTTTCTCTGGATTAGGACCCCGCCGTACCCAGTAAACCCAAAGCTCTAGCTAAGAAGTAAATAAATGCTATTTATTAAGTGGTTTAGTAAGGTTTTTGTGGCTAGGCATGACCTTGTTTCTTGGGAGCTTACAGATGTTTAAAGTAGCCAAGGTTGAGGAGGAGGGAAGATTTGGAAAGAAAAGCAGTCACGAGGTGTGAGATACATACACCGAAAGGCAGTGATGGCAGAGCAAAGAAATGATGCTTTAGGTAAACATTCAGTAAGGCGTTCATAGGTACATTGTGTGCTGACTGTACCTGTAGGATTGGTCTGTCAAAGCCACCTTTCTTGAGAGGAGTGATCTCAAGTTCACCAAAACCTTACTTTTTTGGATGAATATTCATTTTAGTTCATGTACCTCTCAGTAAATGTTATTGAGTGTCTACTCTGTCTTATGAACTGTGCTAAATAAGGGCTGGCCTCTGATCCCAAAGAGTTTGATCTAGTTTGGGGTGGTGGTGGGGGCGGGGATATGTCAACCAATAAATGCCATAGTTGCTTTAGAAAATATCTCGGAAGGACCTGGAACAGAGGGAGCAGGAGGAGTGAGCTATCCCCTGGGGGAATCGAGAAAGGGTGAACTGCAAGAAGAGATACAACTAGAAGGAATGACTGGGGCGGGGGGTCAGGAAAGATGACAGAGAGAGGGTACCCGCTCAGGCTGACCAGACAGCAGCTGTTGCCGATCTTGTCAAAACTGGCGGAACTGAGTGTCAGGAAGAATAGAAGAGACAGACCTGAGAGTGACCAAGTTTTGACGAAAGTCACTGAAATTTTAATGACCTTGTTTTAGTACTGGTTTGAGGGCAGCTGCTCTCTTCACTTGCTAAGCAGCAAAGCAGTGAAAGCAGTTGTGCCGGTTCAGTTAGTCCCCTGGCTGAGCAGCTTAGCCACGGTGGTTGGAGTCACTTGGAAATCTTGTGGGGTTGGTATTTTGACTCTCTTCTTTATTTCAGTCACGGTTCAGCATTTTCACACAGCACCAAGGTCTAGGGCAAGTGTCTCAGCTTTCTAGATACCCTCTCAGGGCTTGTGAAGCCGCAGGCCTGCCCTGGGAAGGTCGGGATTCTTTTTGTAAAAGCAGTGAACTCCACATGTGCCCTGAGAGTCCAGTCTCCCTACCCTTCCCCTCCTAAGGGCTCACACAGGGAAACAGATGCTTTCATATAACTGTCGGCCTGAAATATCTATCCAGAACCAAATTCTTAAAACCCCAGGGGCTCCGGGGTGATTTCGAGCCCAGGCCTTGAACCTGTCATAAAATGTAATGGATGGTATATTTTTAACTGCTGAGACCAGTGAGTTCATACGGCTGATGAAGACTGCAACAATGTAATGATTCTTTTTGAAGTTTCTGAAGCACGTCTTGAAGCATTTCAAAAACCACAGGATGGACCCTCTCGTTGTATCACTTACCATTTTTTTAAAATTTAATCTTCATTGTATTTTTTTACGTTACCTTTTAGTCCCCTTATACCCTCACCCCCCAGCAATCACCACACTGTTGCCCAAGTTCATGAGCCGTTTACCACTGAGACAAGAGCTCTTGACCATTTTTGCACGTTGACCCCTTCAGCCGTTGGGAGAAGTCTCTGGACCCCTTCTGAGGATGTTTTTAAGGGCATGTGACAAAATACATAAAATTATACAGAAACCAATTATACTGAGATTCAGCTATGAGAATGTTAAAAAGAAAACCCGCATTTGTGCTACAGTAATATACTTGCTTTTTATTCATGCATTAAGTAATGAGATCTAGAATTTTGAAGTACTGATGAACATAAGCCATATTTCAGGGACTCTATGACTATGATATGATGTGAAAATATCTCAGATTTCAACTGATGAGAGAGTCACAGGTATTTCTAATAGTTCTGTGGTTTGCTGTCTGCATTTATAATGAAAAGAAATGCTAAATTTCAGTTAGAGGTTAATAAAAATAAAGATACAGTTTTTCTCTCCATCCAAGTTTACAGAGCCCTGGATTCCAGGTTCATAACCTCTGCTTTAAGATATTATTTATTTTTTATTTATTTTTTATTTTTAAGAGAGGGAGAGAAACATCAGTGTGTGGTTGCCTCTTGCGCACCCCCCACTAGGGACATGGCCCGCAACCCAGGCATGTGCCCTGACTGGGAATCGAACCAGCGACTCTTTGGTTTGCAGACTAGTGCTCAATCCACTGAGCCACACCAGTCAGGGCTGAGATATGATTTTGATTGGAAGTCTTGAAAAATCAAACCAAAAACTCTGTAGTCCATGTGACATGCTGTAATGGATCATCAACCCTTCAGGGTTGAGAAGCTCATTATTAATTTTGCGATTGTCAAGTCCCAGCCCCTTTCTCTCTGTGCTCTGTCCTTTGTAAAACTCAGTGCCTCGTGCACTGGAGACAAAGGTGCTTCCTGAGCGGCTCTAAAAAAGCAAAAAATAAAAGGTTTTCCTTGAGGAGGCCTGGGGCTGATCTGTATCTGTAATCCACCCCTGAGCTCTAAGACTTATTCATGGAGCGCTGGCTCTGTTCTTTATGAACATAAATAAAAGAAGGGCAAAGTAAAAGTCTGAGCTGAAAGTAATGGAGACTAATGGTTAACATGATAGCCTGGTGTAATCCCCACACTCGCCCGGCACTGACGCGGGTCTGCTCGCATTTCGGTCATTCGCGAGTCCTGGGTCACCCCTGGCACTTTATCTAGCATTTCTCACTTCTTCAAGGACACTGCAACCAAGTCAGCATGGAATTTATGACGCAGTATCGTGCATCCAGTTCCCCAGAAGCAGAATTGGAGTTGGGGGTTTCTGCCAGAGATTTATTGGGGGAATGCTTGCGGGAACGAGGGAAACAGAATGGGGCAGAGGAAAAACTGAGTAAGGATGTGGTCTCGGGAAAAGTCTCGCCTCAGCCTGATCCCGGGAAGGAGCTCTGGGGGCTGCCACACTGCAGAACTTATCCTCCCAGAGGCCAACGGGCTGGGCTGTTAGTCTGCTGCGTCAGCCAGCTGGGGAGGGGGCACGCGTTAGTTCTCTGTGTGACATGAAAAGAAGGCAAATTTAACAGCTTAAAACAGCACACGTTTATCATCTCACAGCTCTTTGGGTCAGAAGTCTGGACACAGCCCTCCTGGGCCCTCTGCTCAGGGCCTCAGAGCTACAATCCAGGTGTCAGCTGGTTCTCATCTAAGGCTTAGGGTCGTCTTCTAGGCTTCTGTGGTTGGTGGTAGAATTCACGTCTTTGCAGCTTCAGAGCCCACGGCGGCTTGCTCCTTCAAGGTCGATAGGAGAGTCAAATCCCTTAGCCTAGAGAAGATCTCAGTCCTCTTCTGCCCGAGTAGGCCTCCCCAGATAAGGCCCCTTTCGATGACCTCGAATTCAACTGATTTGGGACCTTACTTACATCTGCAAATTCCCTTCAGCACTGCCATATAATGTCACATAATCACAGGGATGGCATCCATCGTATGGACAGTCCTTCCCACACTCGAGGGGTGGGATGGATTATCCAAGGGCATGGGCCTTTGGCGCTCATCTTAGATTCCAGCCTGTCCCAGGGCATCACCTGGCAGGCATGTCTGGAAGACATGGCCTCCATCCGCCAGGGGCAGTCCTCCCGAGAAGGTTGCAGATGTGAGCTGATGCGAGCTGTTTGTAGCCAAGGCCTGTAGCAGCTAGGGGAGGGTCATGGCAGAGGGCATTCGGGGCAGGGAACTAACAAGATTGCTACAGGTGGGACTCTCCTGAAGCTATGGCTTTAAAAGATAGAGGTCACAGCTGATGTGGAATAGGATTTCTGCCCCTTGTGCTGCTGTGATCTCACACTTTGGGGGTAGAGAGGTAGAGACAGGCACAAGGACAGGCCACTGTGCAGTACAAGATGGGCTCAGTGCTGGTCGCACATCTCAGAGTCTGAACAGGAGGGATTGTCGCCCGCAGACCAGCCTCACCCAGGTGCTCTCTGAGCCTGATTGGGTCACTTACGAGACCATTTGCATCCTTCAGAGCACTGCCTTCTCTGCCAGATTTCCTTCCCAGTGGGAGTGTGGGATTCCCAGTATCCACGGGGCTGTGTAGGCATCCCTCCTCACCTCAGTTCAGATGTCCCTGACCACAGCATCCTTCTGATCCCTGCTGCGTTCTCACCCTTTCACAGTGTCTAGGGGAGCAGAGGGAAGCGGGATGCTGGCTCTGTGACTTTGGGGGGTCTCTTCACCTCTTTGGTGCCCAGTTCTTTCATCTCTATCAGGAAGGTTTTCCAGGTGGTCACAGGGGAGTCCCCTTGGGTGTGCCAAAGGGTTTAGGTGAGATGTTGAGCAAGTGGGGACCCTGTCTCTCCCTGCCTCTGAGTCCTTATTTTATTCACATGTTGTACATCTATAGGAATATGGACTTCTGCCGCCGTGATTTTTGGTCAGGTTCCCTGCATGCAGAGCTTAAGATGGGGATTCTCTTGCACAGGATATGTTGAGGGGTGCTCTCAGGAGAAGGGGAGGAACCCAGCAGGGATGATGTCTCAGCTGGAGCCCCCGGGCGCTCTGGGGCATGAAGTGCACTGCACAGATGTCCCACCTAGAGGCAAGGGGCACCCCTTTTGTACCCCCATGCCAGTAAGTCATTGCTAGTGGGAAGGGATGGAGGGGGGCATAAAACCTCCTGGGTGACGTGGGTCCCATGTAACCAAGGACAGTTTTCAGTAGAAGAGGCACTCGGGAGCTGATGGCAGCTGACATGCATCTGGGGGATGGATGCACCAGCCACGTCCAGGTCCTTCCCTCTTCCCTTTCCATCCCTCGTCCGTCCTCCAGATCACCACGGGGGCCCTTATCCTTTAAGCATTCATGGCAGCCTCTCTTGCCCACCGAATGAATCAGAGCCTACACCTGGTTTCTGAGGTCCTGCCGCCCGCTTCCAGCCCGCTTTCCTGCCCTGTCTGTAGCCCCTCCCTGCCCCTCGCCCTGTGGTCTTGCCCCACACACCCTTGTCAGGCGGTGGTGGTGACATGGGTGACGATAATGATGAAGCAGCTGACTTCCGCCAAGTCCTGGAGCTCTCCAAGGTGCTTGACATCTGTCCTCTCTGATCTTCACAGTAGCCATGCAAGATTGACTCTGTCAACCCGTTTTACATCTGAGAAGGCCGGTTCCAAGCAGTGACCAGCGTCACCTGGTTTGTAAGAGACTGCGCTGTGATTCCCTCAGACCTAGGACTGTCTGATGCTGAAGTCCTTGCTTTCCACCTTGTCTGTGGCCTCCATTCCTCAGACAAGCAGTTGACTATTCAGCCTCCATATCCTCTCCACCAGTGGACACAACGGCCCTCACTCCACCCCCATCAGCCTACTGAACTTCTAGTTTTTCTTCCAGTGTCACCTGCTCTCCAAGGACTCGCCACTCCAGCCCCAGCCCACTCTGGGTCAGAAGCAAGTCCCTCTCATTAGGTTCACTCAGTTCTTGAATGGGCTCCTTCTCAGCATCTTTTCGCTCACACCCTCCCTCCTGCCTACATCCCTCCTGTCTGCTTTCCTCTGCCCAACGTGGTGCCTGGCCCAGGCACACAGCAACTGAGTGTTGGTTGAAGGTAACGCAGTGAATTTCCTCTGGAGGGTCACCTACTCCTCCTTCCACCTCCCCCCCACACACCTGTCATCCTGGGCCCTCACCTGAGTGTTGTGACCGGCCCCTGCTGCGGCACTCCCCTCTTCCAGACAAGTATGCTCAGTATTTTCCAGCAGACACGGGGAGCTCAGGGCAGAGCTGAGGTCCGGTCCTGCAGCCACTTACTGCCAATAAGCTGCCTCACCCCGCAGCAAGCACCGCTTTTCCTCCCTTCCCACGCCACTAACTGTGTAATGACAGAGATTCAGGCAGGGGTTGAGGATGGGAAACATTCTTGCGATAAATGGATTATTCAACCCTAAGATAATAGCCCAGCTTCAGAAAGCTCTGAAATGCATGACCTGTAGTCCAGCTTCAGAAACTTTGTTTTTACTTTCTTAAATTATGTTTATTGGGGTAACACTGGTTAACAAAATTATACAGGTTTCAAGTGTGCAATCCTTTGATACATCATCTGTATGTTGCATTGTGTGCCCACCACCCAAAGTCAAATCATCTTCTGTCACCATGCATTTGACCCCCTTTGCCACCCCCGAGCCCCCTTCCCTCTGGTAACCACCATGCTGTTACATGTATCTGTGAGCTTTTATCTGTGTGTTTTTCTTGTGTGTTCATTTGTTGCTTTGAGTTTTAATATGTCCCACATATGAGTGAAATCATCTGGTTCTTGAGGCCGGGGAAGTCCATGGTGTCAAGGAAAGAAAGCAATAAAAGGCAGAAAATAATTAAGTGCCAAATTGTGTCATGAGGACCCTGGGGCTCGGGGTGCGGGGACTGTGGCTGGAGGGCTGGCACACTCTGGGAAGCCTCCGAAGGGGCAACCTGCAGCGGAGCCCCAACGGTGGATCATGTTTTGCAGGGAGGAGGGCCTTCCAGACGTGGGGACTGTGTGAGCAGAGGCCCCGGTGGGGCCAGCAGTCAGACCTAAGCACATGCCCTGGGCTCAGTGGCGTGCCGTTCCTCGACAGGTAGCTGCAGGAGGTCAGGCTGCAGGGAGAGATGTCCACGCGGGGATTTCACATGCTGGCCAAGACACAGCAGTCCCTGTCCCTTCTCCTACCTGTCCTTCAGCTGCCAGGCGGAGATCACACTGAGTGGCAGCAGAGAGGCCGCTGGTCACTCCCAGAGCACCTGTCCTAATTAGTGCGAGGATCAAGGCTGACCGGCCAGCTGGATGCAGGACTGCTGGCGAAACCACGGTGGGGAAGGTGCGGGAGCAGGAAAACTTGCCTGGGCGGCTCTGATCATTTTCTTCTGTGTTAGTTTCCTACTCATCTACCCATATTTTTACCAAAGCCGCCTCGGGCATTGAGGATGGGATATGGGAAGAAAGAATTAAGAGAGAAAGGAAGGAGCACTAGGTTTTCCCTGGGCTGGATAATATCTATGCTGGGCCCATTCCAGCTGATGTCATTTAGCTGTCAAATGATGCGTGTAATTACCTGTGATGTAATTAACATGATTCGTTGTAAAGAATGTTATACAAGTATGAGGTGTGCTGTTAGCGAATTGTTTAGCAAACTGCCCAAAGGTCTAAACTCTCATTCACATATTTTGATGGGTCAGAGGAAAAGAAGTGAAACCAAAATCACAAAACATACAGACATGTAAATGTAAGAATCCCCCCACACACACACAAGCTCAAACACACAAGCAAACCATTTTCCACATATCCAGCTAGATGTCACTTTGTCTTTGAAGAGGAAAAAGCATCAGTGGGGTTATGTGATTTCCATAGATAATTCATGCAGCCGTGTCCATGAAGGAGTAGTTGTGGCTTTCTTGCTGTTTCTGGGAACGGGTGCTTGCCCAAGGGTCATGTATTTTAGGCCAGTCATGATATCCATTTGCATAATAAGGTATTGCATTTAAAGTACTCTGTTGTCATAATTAAAATCTCTAGTCTCATTGAGAAACCTCGAGAAACAAGATACACTCTTTGCTCCCTGCTTATTTCCTGCTCTCATGACAGAATTCTTGAAGTGTTTGAGTCCGGCTGTGTTTTAGAGCTCTGTCTAGGCAGTGTTTATAACTGAGCTCATCCAAAGATAAAGTGTTGTCTCTTCCCCGTGTAAATCTTGTCTTGTAAAGACTATTGCAGTCACTTCGGCTTTTCATAGAGTTTTTAAAAAATTATTTCTAAGATTTTCTTCCTTGGCTTTAGTTTGAATTTTCTTTGTTTACTTTTTAATTTATAGGACTCTAAATGAAACCACCTAAGTTTATTCTCTTGTAAAATGGGAAATAGTTTCTCGTGATATGTGCAGTGCATAATAAGGATTCATTTTGCAATAGGGCAGTTTTCACAGATCTTTATATCAAAGTTGCCATTTTTAAAGTCATGGAAAAATAATAGTAGCACCATTCATTGCTCACATAGTATACTAGTCATTGTCCTAGGTATTTTCTTTAACTATAAATATTATTTATTCTATAACATTATGAATTCCTTATTCCTTTCACTGTGGCCTATGTGTCTGTTGTTTATTTCTGGATTGTCTGTCCTCCTTCCTCTCCATGCTTTGGCCTGGATATTTTCTACCAACCGATCTTGTGGATCACTGGTCTTCCGTCCTGCTGCCTGCAGTCAACAGTTAAATACCTACATCATCTCTTCTCAGCATCCTGGCCACTGCCTTCGGCCTGGCCGCTTAGGCCCACCCCCCACACACCCCCACCCCCGTGTTGCTGTGGAATGAGCAAAGGCCTCCACAGGGAACGTGGCGTTCAGTGTCAGGCTCACCTCCATGTGCTCCCCTTGCCTTCGGGGTCTTGGCCCTAAGTCCTGGCTGCCCTAGCCCTGAGCTTTAAGTTTTGTCTTCACATCCTCACAAGACTGCCAGAAACTCAGCTCAGAAACTTGAGAACTCAGCCTTTTAGCCACGACTTCACGTTCAGTGTGTGTACCTCCCATTCCTCACCACTGACAAGTCTTTAAATAGCTCAGGGGTGGGGGGAGTGCTGCTCCATGTTGGGTTCACTTCAGTGGTCTCTCCTTCTCTTCGGGACCCTAGACCCTGCAGTGCTGGTGGTCTTGATAATCAGGTTCTCAAATACCTTTAAGCAAGTGTGTGTGTGCGTGTGTGAGCACATTTGTTCCAGTTTTGCAAGTCATTCTGGGAGGGCAGATTTTCAGTGTTGTTCTATTATTACTAGAAATGCAAAATCCTCAGTTTGCTCTTAACAAATCTTCAAGCTTATGAGCACTTATAACATTTTAACTGCCATTCTTATCGATATGATCAGAGAGATAAAAGAAGAGGCGCTTCCCTTTTGAAGCTTTCTCACTTTTAGGCACACCAGCAAGAGGATCTCAGGCAGATGCAGAGCTGGGTGTGGAGAGCAGAGAAATAGAAACAATACGAAGGGAAGGGGCAAAAAAAAAATTACATTTGGAAAAAGAAAAAATGCTGAGGCCTCTTTAAAAAAAAAAACAGTTAAAGGGTTTTTTCCCCTCGAAACCAATTATCTGGCCTAATGCTAGTGGCTTATTTGCCCACCTTCTGTGTTATTTGCCAGTTTAAAGTGAAGTCAGCCCTTCCTGTTCTCGTTTTGTTTAGCACTGTGGTTGCTAGTTAGCTCAGGAAGATGAAAACCCTTCATTTCTTGGAGAAGAGCGGCGGGGAGGTAGGTTTCTAATTCACGTGGCTGGTTGGGGTGCACGGTGCTCAGCTGTGCTCATTCAGGGTTGTACAGTCATCCTGGGTGTTTCCCCCAAACAGTGGGCAGCGCTTCCTTTGGCCAGGTAGATGGGGTCCTGTGATTTGATGCTACTTAGACTCACCAGTAAAAGTTCCCCGGTTCCATGAAGTGAAACAGGAGACAAAAGACTTGGGGGCTTCTGCTTCTGACAACTGCCTTGATGCCTGGATGACAGGGCAGAGTGTCCCTTCCTCTAGCAGAAACCCTTGTATGGGTGGCACCTACCTGTTATGGGCTTCTTTTCCAAGTCCCCTCTGTTTCATTTTCAGAGCAAGGGAATTAATGGGGCGGAAAAGCCTGAGGCATGTTTCCCTGAGCAGCTCCTCTTGTCGGCAGAAAGGCTCTGGAGTCCTTTCTAAGGGCCCCAAGAGAGCACGTCTGCAGGAGAGGCGAGCTGAGGAAGGAGGGGGACGTGGTCCAAAGGAGGGCAAAGCCTGTCCCTGGAAAGAGGGGCGGACCAGCTCGTGGCACAGTCGGAGAACTCGTAGTGAGAGCCAGTCCTGGGGAGGATTGACCCTGCACAGTGGGGCGGGAGACTACTTTGTGGAAGGGAAAAGGAAGCACGGAATTTCAGGCCCAAATCTGTGTATTTGAGGACATTTCTTGTGGCGTTAGAGTTTGGAGACAGGAAGGGGATTTCCGTATTGTCACAAAGCTCAAGGCGTCCACACCTAAACTCCTGGCATACCTGTCCCTCCTCCTGATGCCCCATGATATCGAGTGGCACTTGTTTGTCAACTTGCCCTCAGCCAAACCAGGGTGTATCTTTCATGACCCTTTCTCACCTCCCACATCCAGTTACCAACTCCCGTCAGCTCTTCCTCCTAAATCTTACCCCCTCTCCTGTTTTCTCCATCCCCACTGCTGGGTCCTGGCTCAGGCCCTCACGCTCTGTCCCCTGAACCCCAGCGGCAGCCCCTCCCTAGCCTGCTTGTCCCCAGGCCCACCCCCTCAGTGCACTCCCACGCTAGTGCTAGAGGGGTCTTTGCAGAGCACGGCCCCCTTCAGCTTCCTGCCTGGCCTCTCTGCCGTCAGGCTCACCCCTGTCAGCCCAAGAAACCGAAGACATTTTTCTCTGACATAGCTTCTAGCAGCTCCTGACCCCCTTCCCAGCTTTCCCTAGATTTTAAGATGCAGTCACCCCAACTTACAAGTCCCCCTGAGATCTAGTCTCTGTTCAACCTCCCCTCCCCATACCCTGGCCCACAGGCCCAAATTTCGTACCTTTGGGAACCACATGTAAATCCACTGGACACCCCTATGCCCCTTCTACCCTGCTAGACGCGCTCCCCCTCCCCTATGCCTACCACCTGCTCTCTGTCTAGTCTTCTCTTGTCTTATGACTGAGCCTAGGACACCTCCTCTGGGAAGCCCTCCCACCTGCAATCTGAATCAGGCATCCCTAATTTGTGTCCCCCAAGCCGCCTCTGTCCTTGTGCCTGTGGCACTAGATTGTCACGCCTGTTTCCCCTGAAAGTCTTTCATCTCGGTGTCCCTTGGGCCCAGCACATTGCCTGGCATAAAGTAAGCACCCCATAAACTTCAGTTAGAGCGTCAGTTAAGTTCCCTATAAAACCTCAGCCGCTGCACATTCTGCCACCGGCCTGGGTGTTCTCTGGGAGGGCTCCTTCGGTTTTCACAACAGGAGACTCCCAGAGATTTCCAGCAGGAAAATGAAAATTGTTGCCTTTCAGCCTGATGGGATGAGTGTTTGTTCAACTGTAGAAGCTTCAGTTTGTAGTGGTGATTATTTTTTTTTTTCACCAGCAGTAAAATTTCAGCAATTACGATCTACGCCAGAACCCTAAGCCTCCTTCCTTACCCTCAGGAGTTCCCCCACTTAATTGCAGTGCCGAGCTGAGGGAAGCCGCCCTTCCAGAAATGAGATGGAAACCGCTAAATGTGGCCACTGCTGTTCCTTTGTAGCTGGGGTAACAGCGTGGGGAGGGGTTGTCCTGTGGGGTGTCGGTTTGTCTCCAACGGCCGCCCCTTCCTCTGCCTCCACCCACGGCTCAGTGTGGTTTGGATCCCTTCTGCCCAGAGCTACTGGGCCATGTAACAAGAAGCTGTTTTTCAAACTCTGAGTTAAAACAGGTTCACGCATTCAGGGCCAGAGCTCAGCATCTGAACCCCTTGATGTCAAGACTCATCCCGAGTGAGCGATGCTGTGTCCAGGGTTTCCCTCCACGGTGGTCACGGCTGGGGTGGCTGCGCATGGAGAGACAGCCCTCCCTTCAAGCTCCTGCTTCTTAGTTGTCATTGGTTCGCATTCCTACCTATGGGAGGAATGTTCCCCTTGCGAACCCCCTTCGGTAGCCTCTTACGTAAACAGGTGATTTTTAAGGGTGATGGTAGAAACTAACGTGGTTGGTATCATTTTTAAATAGTATTCTGTGGACTTCAAGGAAAGCCGTTTGCTTCAGGTTCTAAGGATAAGTCTGGTTCCACCACTGACCAGCTTCAGGGCAAAGGATGATTTATTTGAGCTCCCGGGCCTGTGTTACGTCATCTATAAAACAGGAGCAGTAATCCACCAGCTCAGGGGGATTAAGTCGGAAAGCATCTCTGGCATACATTTAGTAGCCAGGAAATATTAAGTTACTTCTGTCTCCCCCATCCCCATAATTAACATTTCCCCCAAGAATAGCAACACCTCACCTCGGCCAGTGCGTGTGGCTCAGTTGTTTGGAGCATTGTCTCACACACCCAAAGGTTAGGCGTTTGATTCCCCATCAGGGTGCACGCCTAGGTCGCAGGTTCAATTCCCAGGCAGGCACGAATGAGAGGCAGCCAGTTAATGTTTCTCTATCACATTGATTTTCTCTCTCTCACTCTCTCTTTCTCTCTCTCTAAAATCAATAAACATATTTTTAAAAATTAAAAGAAAAGAAGTAACAACATCACAATAGATTTACTTCAATAGGAAGGATTTCATCTTCACTGAGGATATGTTTATTGGTTTTAGAGAGAGGAAGGGAGAGAGAGAAGGAGGGAGAGAAACATCCATGTAGGAGAGAAACACCTATTAGTTGCCTCCCATATGTGCCCTGACCGGGGATCGAACCCGCAGCCTAGCTAAGTGCCCTGGCCGAGATCGAATCTGCAACCTTTTGGTGCATGGATAACGCTCCAACTAGCTGAGCCACCTGGCCAGCACTCAACATGAAGGATTTAAATGCAAACACTTTAAATAACCCACCTTAAAGAAACGCTAAAGCGTTCATTTGTAAAAACATGAAGACTGCACTTATTCGTTCTTCTCCACACCCCTGACAGTCTTTACATCCTGCTTAGTGGAGTCTGTCCGTCCCCAGCAGACAGGGTCCCAGGTGTGTGTTTTGCTCCTGGACAGGGCATGGGTATTAAAGATCTGTTCCTAAAATCTGAGGTTCGAGAGAATTTTCTGGAAGCAGTTTATTCAAAGTCTCCTTCCTCACCTCCCCGAGGAGGTCCTATATTATATTTTGCTGAAGAATTGCTTTTCTGAACACAGATGTACATCATCTGTGGGTCACCCTAAGTCATCGGCACCCTTTTGCCCTGTCCCCAACACCCCACAGCTTGGCAGCCACAGGTGCGGCCACCTCTGCCTCCCCCTCCCACCACCCCGGCTCTGACTCCTCTCCTCTCCTGAGCTGCTGCTGGGGGTTCCTGCTCTGCCCTCCAGGGTCCCCAAGTGTGTTCTGCTCAACACCTGCACCCCAGGAACTCTGAGCAAACGCAAGGTTCCAGACCCAATAAACTCGGGCCCATCCTACTCTTTCTCAAAGGCAATTGCAGTGAAAACAGAAACAACAAACAAAACAGATTAAACCCCCCCTTTAACTTTGTTTAACCATGTGTCCCCCCACCCCAACTTATTTACCTCCCTCCTGGGGAACCGAGGGTCACGGAACCCATCTTGGAGGAGGTGGATGCGCCTCCACCCCTCTGCTCGTTAGAGCAGCTCCGAGTCCAAACCTTGGCGGGTAAGGACATCCACAGTAACGCGCCCTGTGCTGTTAACAGGAGCTGGCACAGCTCCAGGGCCTGCCATGGAACCATCTCCAGGATTCGTGCTGCGCTAAGAAAGCAGAGGGTGTGATGAGCTACCAGTTGCCCACGTGTGGTCAGTCTGGACGGATACCCAGAACCTGGCAGGCTGGTCTGCCCAGGAGAGGGTCACTGGGTGTTGGGGAGGGAGGCCTGGGAGCACACTCCTCGCTGTTTGCTTCCTGGAAACTTCAGAGCTTTCTGTTGCTTTGAACACAGCGCTGATCCACTGCAAACGTCTCACACGGAGCAGTACCACGTCCTTGGCCCTGGGGTTGGCCTCTGCCTGCCCACCCAGCTTCTCTCTTGCCCTGATTGGGCCAGTCCTGCTCTCCTGCTGGCTCCCTCCCCAGCCCCCATCTCTCCTGTGACAAAAGCAGTGGGGACCTGGCTCATTGGTGCCGCTTCTCGGACTTGCTCTGCTCCACCTGGAAGCCTGCCTCCCACAGAGCATCCTGGCTGGGAATGTAGGACTCCCTCCCCTTCGCTTCTCCTCTGACTCTAACTTGTGCACCTGGGGGACCCACAGTCCCCGGGAGACCGTGACACCTCATACAGAAAGTCCAAGAACTCCAGGACTGAACAGATGTGACTCAAAATCCCTGTTAGCCTTGTGTCCTGGGGCCCTTAGCTGTGCTCCTTTCTTTTCCTTCGACTGTACAGTGGAGGATAACAAGCCCTAGCTCACGAGGTTTGGACGTGTTGCTCATCTCTCTAGAGCACCTTGCACAGTACTTGGCATCTCAAAGGTGTTCTTTGTAGGTTTGCTTTCTTCCCTTCCTTTCCTCTGCTTTCCTGACATGACTATCAACCTTTATCATTCCCTCGGGTCTGGAAGTCCTTGGGTTCCAAAGGAAAGAACACAAGGCCAGGAATCAGCCTTTTACTCCAGCCCCACTGCCAACTAGCTCCGGGAGGACACCGAGCCCCTCAGTGCCCTTTTCTAACACGAAATCCATATTTATCTCAACGCAGAGGAGCTTTGATCATCCCAACGGCACGAATGCGAAGGGCTAGCGCCGCAGGGTGCAGGCAGATGCTCTCCTGCCCGCCAGCGAGCTCATAAGCGTATTTGGAAGATGAGTCAGGTAATGTCTTCCATATGCTAAAGAGAAGATGATTTAGCATCATGCAAGGTGGAGCGGAGGAGCCCCCAGTCATTAGCAGAGTGACCCTGGACAAGGTCTTAATTGTCCTCGGCCTCCATGACCGCATCGAAAATAATACTCTCCCACCTCCCAGGGGTGGCCGTGAGGGCCGTACGAGGCAGTTCACGTGGAAGGTCTTTGCGCACGGGGAAGCGCTCTGCGGAGGTCAGCCAGCATTAGCAGTTCATGCGCGTTTGCTTATCGTTGCAGCGGAGGGTGCAGGACGTCATCAGTCCCATCGTGTTCGAGGCCGCCTACAGCCTGGCTGAGCACGTGACTGGAGAGGAGGAGAGGGAGCTGCCGGCTCTGACACCAGTGCTCCGCTGGAAGAAGGGGCAGAAGATTGCACAGAAGAATCAGGTCAGAACCTTAAAGCCCCCAGTCGGGACCCAAGGAGGGCAGGTATATATATGGCAGGAGTCACGGCCCCAGCTGCCCGCGGGGACGGAGGCCAAGGCACACCCTCTCTGGGGCCCTCCCTTTCCCAGTCCGCAAAGTGATGAATTTGATGACTTTGGGTGTTGCTTCTGACAACTGCGTGATTTAAATACATTGAGGCTCTCCTAAGCAGTTAGGACATTATAATCTCTTAGAGGTCATGAACCGACCACCTGGCCCCTGAACTTGCTCCTGTTCCTAGACTGTTTCCAGAGCTTAGATCAGCACATTGTATGTAGGTGCTCAATCAGTGTCTTATTGATGGGGGAGTGAGTGGGGTGGAGAACCGAGAACTTCCTCTTGCTGGAATGGGTGAATTAAAAAGGCCCAGTCTAAGTGTCTCTGGCAGCCAGAGCGCTGGGAGTGCAGTGGGCCACCACCCCGTGCAACACTCATCAGATTCAGCAATGCGCTGTCGTGTGGAGAGCTTCAGAGTGAGGTTGGGTGTCGGTACCAGCCACACGAGGCTGGAGTGAGCCTGTGAGCTGATTCTGGGCAGCAGCACTGGCCTGTCTGCCATGAACCATTTGGACATGGGCAGTGCTGATTGCTCATCAGGAAACATGCAAGGCATCTCTGCTCCAAGGCCTGTTTTAAATCTCTCCTTAGTACACAAGATCACCACAGGTCCAGGACCCTGGGGGAGGTCAGACAAAACCATCCTTTTGGCTAAACCAGACTCCCGTGCGGGGCAGGGGCAAAGTACAGAACCGCCCTCCACGGGTCTTCCCACTCTTCACAGCTTATGGGAAAACAAGCAGGTCAGTGGCCCACACCTTGCACGTCAGGGTTGTAAACAGAACCACTGAGAGGTGTTTGGCGTTCAAGATGTCCAGCTAGGTGTTCAATTAAGTGGTGATTTTTTTTTTTTTTTACAAAGGCGTATCTGTTTTCTCCCAAAGCCTCTCCCATGGGGTCTTGGGTCTGGTTCCCTGGAAACAGAGCCCGAGACAGAAGTTTGGATGGTCTCATGAAGCTTTGGTCTTGGGAAAAACCTGTGAGAGAATGAGGGAAAGGGAAGAGACTGAGCCAGGATGTGGTCTCAGCTCAGGTCTAGCTTTAGCCTGAGGTGGGAAACTCTGGAGCATAAATTACACCAGAGTTGTCCTCTGCTTGAAGTATGGGACTGGCCTTGGTACTTTGTATTAGCCAGCCGTCGGCCGGCTGCAGGGTGTGGTAGTGGACTGTGACCTTCTTGAAGGAGACCCTCTTTGGCTGAAAGAGGCAGATATGAGCCGTTTGCTGCCGACAGGCACATCAGCTGGGGGGGTGGGGCAGCTGCTGTGAAGCGACCTGGGCAGGGCTAACAGTGCCCACTACCCATATACACACAGCCTGCTGGCAACACTGACTTTTTGAATGAACCTCTTTCAAGACACAAGTGCCCTGGAGGTGGCTGCTATGTCCTGCTGGTCACTGATACTTGGAGCAGGCTCTGGGGGAGTGAGGCGAGAGACCAGGAGGACACTGGGGAATAAGTGTGGGTGGAGGGGGTGAGTGGAGGAGTTGGTGTGACGAGGGGAGGAAGGCAGATAAGATAGATGAAGAGGCAGGGCAGGAAGCTGATGACTTCTTTCTTGACTGAGAAGTAGAGATGGGTGTCATCTCCCAACAGTGAAGCGGGGTCAAGAGATCAGGCTGCGGACTCAGTAAATTTCCAGGTAACCAGTCCCTTAGTCTTAATATTATTCTGCTTTCTAAGGTGGACTCGTGCTGGCCTAACAAACTTGGGTTATGGGAGTAGTCCAAACTCAGGAGAGGCATTTCAGGGCGCCGGGTGCTTGTTGTGTCTCTGAAGTGACCCTGGGAGGTAGCCGTCTGCTCTGTTCAGCATCTTGCCTCCCTGGGCACACCTTCCACAGTGAACCCGACTCTCCCTTCTCCAGATCCGTGAGAGGCCCAGAGTAGGCCTTCTTTAGCGAAGAGCATCTTACAGCCTTTGCTGAGAGATCAATATGAAAACATTATTCTTAGTTACTTCTGGTTCAAGATGGTCGACCAAGCATAAATATTCATGTCTGTGCTTTCTGAGACCCATTAGAATGAGTAGGAATGAGTAAACCCGAACAGGAAGGTGAATACTGTGGGGGAAGGGGCATCAGTCAGGGGGAAGTTCTGGTAATTTTCTGGAGTGAGTAAAAAAGATGCAAGAGTGTTGGTGGGTGAACCTTGCCCATACCTGTGTACCCACGGACCCAGACAGGCTGCAGCCACGGCCTGATCAGCACTTAGTTACAGAGGGTGAAATGGGGCTGGGGGGTTAAGTGAAGGGTGGTGTGTGGAAGAGTTGACTTTCCACCCCTTACCCTACCCCTACATGCTGCAGGCATGCAGAATAGCAAGCAACCAGGCATTTTCTTCTCCAAAGAACTGAGTAAACTGCTTGAGAGATGGTGTGGGGTAGGATGGCTCCCCAGAGGAAAGCCTGCCTTCTGGCATTTCTCCAAATTGCAAGAGCTAGCTTCCACTCCCACCACCCACCCAAACACTCCCACAGATTTTCCAATCAGCTCTTTCATCTTGTCTTAAATATGAATGAACAATCAAGGAAACCTGAGACTAGAGGGAAATGTGGTTCATGATAAAAATAATACATAAACCTACAGAAGAACTGATTAGAAGGAAATAAACTGTTCAGGGAATAGAAGTGATTATAAAAATGTAAAGCCAACAAGCTCTATATAATACACATAAGTAGATTTAAGAATATATTCCATTATAAAATGATTGAAATTCGATTTCTTTTTAAGGAGAAGAATCAGAGAACAAGGAAAGCATTCTTAGAAATTAATAATGTGGTTGCAGAGCCAAAAATTTAGTAGAAAGATTAGAAGATAATGCTAAGAAATCTCCCAGTAAGCAGAGATCAGAAAAAGAAAAGAGAGTAAAGGATTAATTGACAAGGTCCTATATCCAAGTAATTGGAATATCAGGAAAAGTAAATAGAGAAAATGAAGAAAAAATTATAACACAAATAATGGAATAGAAATTTTCCTGCTTTAAAGAGATTTTTTTTTTAATTTAAAGAGCCCACTGACTTATAAGCAAGATAAACCAAAAGTATCCTAGGTACATCATTTTGAAACATCACTCCTACAACGTAAAGAGAATTCTAAATGCTTCCGGGATGATGACATTGGGGATAGATGTGAGCTTACAGCACAGTTAGAGTCACACTGTGCAGTCCATTAGACTCCTTATTAGAGAGACTGGAAACCAGTATATGGTTAAATAAGGACTTCAAAATTCTGAAAGTGGTTTTGCAACTAGAATGGTATACGTAGCCTAGCAGTCAAGTATGAGGTCCAAATAACTTTTCAGACAAGCAAGGACCCAGAAAGTTTACCTCTCCAGTAACCCTTCCAAGGAAATTACCCAAGATGCACTCTAACAGAACATGGGAGACAAGTAGAAGGAGCAAGATGTGAGATACAAGAAACCCAGAAGTCTCCTGACAAAGAAAACTCAGGATTACAACTGTGCAGCAAGTCTAAAACAGTTGATCCATTTAGAACAGGGCGTCAATGAACTTCAAGAAGAATGAAGACAGCAATAGACAGAATGACAAGAGAGTAGAAAATATTCATGTACCGTGTTGATGAAATATATTTTTTATGGCTAAAAAAACAAAGGCAATCAAAAACTCCCAGAAAAAGATAGAAACATGGTCAATATGTCATAGTTCAAATATAAAAGAAATTAAAATGTGGTGGAATTTTAAAAAGTAGTAGAGCACAGGAAGAGAAGGACCTTGGTACTAGAAGTACTCTCCCTTAAGTAAGAGTCGAGCGCTCTAGAGGTTTAGCTTTGAACCTGTACAGGAGGATATGTAATCACAATGCTCTTATTGGCTCTACTGTGAGCAGTAATCATGCGGCCACAATGCCAATGGCACTGTCTGTTGGTTTTCAGTGTTTACAATCAATCCCATATACTGTGGTTATAGTATAAATTGTAAATGCCATGAATATGATTGTATAGAGGTAAAAATAGAATCAAAGAGATTCTCTCAATATCTTCATCTTTGAAGTCAGTGAGCCAAGAGATATGATAAAATTCGATGAAATAAGAAATAGCTCTTTGTTACTTAAAACTGCAGAGGTCACCAATAGAGCAGCGCTGCTTAAAGTGTGGTCACTGAGTCAGCAGCGCCAGCCTCTCGTGGGATCTTAGGAGAAATGAAAACTCTCGGGACCGCACAGACCCTTTGAATTAGATGTTCAGGATGCATGTCTCAGCAGTCAGTTTTAACACGCTGACCATGTGATCTGATGCAGCTAATATTTGAAATTGCTGCAGTAGAGAAGCTGAGAGCAGTGATTTGCTTGTTAAAGTTAGGAAGGTGGATGGGAGGGAGCCAGTGTGTAAGCAACATAAATTCCTGTCTATCATGGCAGGAATTCTGTCAGATAATGTCTAAATCGGGTGAATCAAGAAGTAGTAGTATCAGCCTATTTTTTAGAACTATGGAAATAATCATCAGAAGAAACATAGAGTGGACATGGGTAATAGTGGTTGCCCCTGGAGACCAGGACTCAGTAGGGAAGTCTGGGGTGCAGGCACGGGGGAGGGTCATTTTTTTTGCTTTCACCGTGTGATTCTTGGGTTGAAATTAAAATGCAAGACAAATACTGTCCTTAGATTGAGAAGATTGTCCAGGAGCCTGAGAAAAAAATCTGGGAAAGTGATCCTTGCTTATTCTCCTTTTCCTAATTAACAATTTTTTTTTAAAAAAAAGATAATTTAATTACCTTCCTCCATATGTCTTCCAGATGTTGGCTCAGTTTGAGGGGAAGAAAGATTCTGAGAGTGAGAGCGAGGCCCACCCCAGGAAGCAGAGCTGATGTCCACCCTTTGTGTGCATGTATGATAACTCCACACATCGCGTCTCGCCTCTTTCGTGGGAGCTCTTTAAGTTATGTGGCTAGATAGCATTGGGACTTAAATGCCTTCGTTTCTTCAGCTGAAAGGCACTGAGCCCGTGTTGGTGCACAGCATGGAGTGGATTAAATCATGGCGGTCCTGTAGAGTCAGCGTCTGCCGCATTGCTGGTCTTGTCCAGGCGGGGTCGCTGCACAGACAGTGCGGATAACATGGAGGCAGCGACTGGAGTGTGTTATGTATAGGCTGACTGATGGGCCCCAGGCTTTTGCAGTGAGTGGAAGTGAGTGAGACGGGCAGGAGGCTCCGCTTTCTCTCAGCTGGGTGAAGGAACGGTCTTGGGAGAGTGGACTCTGGAGGTGCTCGGCTGTGTGAGCGAATGGCGGGGTTGCCACCACTGCTGAGAATAGATTAGGATTCTGGGTGCTGTGGGGATGATGGAACACCGGCACTTCAGCCCCCTGTAGGACACACAGCCTGATGAGCATCTTTCACCCGAAAATTTTAAGAAAAGCAGAAACTCATCTCTCTCTCCTTGGGGGATATTTGATAGGGGGGGAGAAAACCTTTATCCATTAACCAGAATAATATTTAAAAGGACTATAAATCCAAGAGCAACTCAATCATTTGCGTGTTCACTACACCTGAGACCTTGGTAAAAAGATAAATAAAACATTGCCATTGACGTACAGACAATACAGGAATAAGGTATACAGAGCAGAAGGTAAGATTCAGATTAGCATGTGCATGTTTCACTCCAGAGACCACTTCCGGCTGAGGAGAACATGCTCTATGGAGAAAGGGAGAGTTGGCCAGAGCTTAAAGGAAGAAGTAGGATTTGGACGCTCGGGGCTGGAGGGGTTTGACGGACTAACAGGGAAGGAGGGACTGATGGATACTCATGGTCTCCCCTGTGGCTGACTCTCTAGTGAAGGGAAGGGGAGGGGCCACCAGGACTGGAGATACAGTCATACTGTCTACGGCCACTTGTTCACTGGCTGAGGCATTGGACTTGACCCTGTAGAGGATCACCACATTTTCTTGAGAGCCAGCTGTTCCACTACAAGCTCAAATGAGGCATAAATTCCTCCCCTTCGTCTCTACCGCCATCTCTCTGGTCTAAGCCACCATCATTTCTCACTTGGACTAGGTCACATCTCATAAGCTACCGCCCTCCCAGTAGCTTCCCTCTCTCCTTAGAAGAAAATCTAGACTCTTGCTAAGGCCCATAAAACCCTGCGCATGGAGGCCTTGGCCTCTCCAGTGTCATTCCATGCTAACCACATTCTATGCGCCAATCACCCTCAAACTTACCAAGTTCTTTCTTGCCTCAGGCCCTTTGCACATGCTGGTGCCGCTCTATAAAGTGCCGGCCATGCTTTCCTCACAGCTGGTTCTTCATTCTTTAAGTCTCAGCCTCAATATTTCCTGCTCAGAGAACCATCCCCCAACTACCCTGTATTTTATTTCCTGGCCTTTTGATTTCTTTATGACGTCTATCACAGTTTGTCATAGTTTTGTCTAATTGCTTTTCTCTCTCTGTTATGAGAATGCAAGCCCTGTGAGGGCAGGGATCTATTTTATCTTGTTTGCTGTTCATCCCCAGAGCCCAGCACGGTGCCTGGCAGATGCTCAGTCAATCCCGGTGGAAAGAGCCCTTCTGAAGGCGCTCTTCAAGCCCAGGTCATCCTGCAAAGGTTGGCCGTCATAGCCGAGCTTCTTCCCTAGCAGATTCAGCAAGCTCTTTAATTCACAGGTGTGTGTCCGTGAGCTTGCCGGGAATTCCTCCCAGGCGGGTGATGTAGGAGGACTTATCTACATGACAGTATACATGTGCATGGATGAACCTCCTTTTCAAAATAACCAGGTGAAGGAAATATGGCCGGTGAAAGAAAAGCCATTGGCTAGGTAGAGAATACTCCCTTTACCATCTTTCAAGTGAAAAGTGAGCTATTTGGCTCTAGTATTAATTTTGAACTATGTTGAAGCCGTAACCTTTGGACCTCCATCGTGCTAGAAGTCACTGCCATCTGTCCCTCCCACCCCAAACCCCTTAACGCCTGGTCTGTGGGCATATAGCCCATTGCCTGTGAAAACCCGCTGTTCGTTCAGGCTGGATGTGAAGTAGTGCTTTCCGGGCTGAAGTGTCCAGCCAGCCTGAGATGCTTTTATTTACAGCTCTGAGGTTTGTTTTCACGATCACATATAAGGTCTCCGCCCCAGGGTGGAAAAGCTGGGGCGCTGGTAGGGGTCAAAGAGGAGAGAGGAGAATCACTCCAGCCGCCAGAGCCAGACAGGTGTCAGGGGGATCCAGACTGCGCATCTGGATTCAGGGGAGCAGTTTGGCCCAGTGCTGGAGGAGAAGGGGTGTGGGGGGGGGGAAGATCCCCCCTCCCACATCTGTTTCAACCAGATCAACCCTACTTTTATTGGCATCAGCTCCTGGGGAGTCTTTTCAGAAATACGCCCTAAAAGTATCTGCTTTCAAGTACTCATGAGGGAAACAAGTAGTTCAGCCTTGCCCCTGACCACAGGAGTCTCGCCTCTGTGTCTCAGGCGTCCCCTCCAAGGTTAACCCCACGAGCAAAGGAGAGAGGACTCCCTTCTCTCAAAGGTCAGGCTGTATCCTACAGTGATCTGTTGAATTTGCAAAATTTCTTCTTCAGTGTTAGGCTTTATCTTTGCAATTTATGGGAAAGGTGTGTTCTGCCCACCCTGCCAAACTCTTTTTAGAAGAATTGGTTTTCCTCCTAAATCTTCAAGCCCGTTGGGTTTCCTTCTGCATTGCCCTGTTTCATTGAAAACCTGGCCTGTAAACACACACGTGTGTGTGTGTGTGTGTGTGTGTGTGTGTGAGAATGGGGGCTCATGCCCAGTGGACAGTCTCTGGCCGGGGAGGAAACATGAGCCCCTCCCTTGTTTTCTTCTGAGATGTTTTGGGAAAGTAAGCGCCAGGCACCGATACCACAGCTACACGTGCGGCCCCGCTGAGGTGGTGTTCCTGCAGGGGGTGGGGAGAAGTCTCGCTGGCCAGCTCTTTATTTTTAGCCCCTCTTTCTCACCATTGCTGGACTCTCTCTGGCTCAGCAGCTGTTCGCCTCGCCGCTGGCATAGTTTCCCTTCACTCTGGCAGCACCAACCCCTTCATTAGAACTTGTTGGTGCTGTTTTCTGCCTCTTGTGACTAATGAATAGCAGTTTTTAAGAAATAAAGCTACTATCACCAAGTCCAAGAAACTGATCCTCCTCTGGACATGCCAGCTGGAATAGGTGAAGAATCCTACTTCCTATTAAGTCAGAAAGGAAGATTTTTTTCCAGTGCAGGTTTGGGTGGGAGAAATGGCTGCTCTGGGCCTGCACACCTGGTGAGGAAGTCAGACCGTCTCTCTTGCCTGTGAATGGAAAAGACACATGCAAAGAGGAGCCCGTCGCCAGGAGCAGAGCTGGATTTTGTGGGGCCTGAGGCTTACAGTCTGGGTGTAGCGATGCTCTTGAAGGAAAAAAAAAAAAAAAAGTAAAGTCGTGAATACAAATTTAGGGGCAAGAAAGCATGTCTGTGAGGAACCTTTGGATTTCCATTTCATTAGCATGGTGGGAAAGCTACTTTTACCTGACCTCAAAAAGCCGCCTTCTCTTGCCCAAGATATTTGTGCGGTCTTCACACCCACTTTCTCCTGTTTTCTCCTGGGTTGAGGTGGCAGAGAAAGCACCAACGTCTTAAATTGAAATCTCCTGGAAAGTTGGCACTCTCCTTGCCCCGGGCAGTGTCCAAAAGAACATGGGAATTTTCTCTGTTTGCCCAAGACTTCCGTGAGTTCTCCCCCACAATCAAAGCAGGGAATGTTGGCTGGGACACTTTATTCTTTTGGAAATATGACACAGGAATATGAATTTCCATAGGCAGCATTGCTCCGTCTGGCCAGGTCTAGACTGCCCGTTGGCCAGCGAGTTTGCTGGAGTCCATGTTGGCACTCTGAGATGCCACCTGGACTTACCCTGTGGGATGGCATCGATCACCTGGAACTATGTTTGGAGGTGGAGGGAGTGACAATGAAGAAGTTTAATAGCGAATAAATTACAACTGAAAAATGGCAACAGGCTCTTCTCTTCAAAATCCCACTGAAACCCTCAAAGCCGACTAAGGACAGTGAAGCGTCTCTGTCAGTCTGAAACGCAGGGAACCTGTGGTCCATGGATCGGAGACGCCAAAGAGGTTGACACCAGACGGAGGGAGGGACAAGCCCACTGTGTGCCATAGAGGGAAGACAGCTGTAACGCCTCCCAAGGGGCTGCTTCTCCCAGCCAGCCCCCACAGACAAGCCCAGCTCAGGCCCCTCCACAAGTGCTCTGGAAGGATGTCCGTTTGCACACACAGCCTTAGGCTCCAGCACTGGGAAGGGCTCTGGCTGCCTAAGCCCAGTCTTTTGATTGACTGATTGATTGATTGGTTGACTTTAAATGGAGAAAGGGAGGAAGAGAGGGAGGGAAGGTGAGAGAAAAAGAGAGAGGGAGAGAGAGACATCACTTTGTTGTTCCATTTTATCATGGTCCGCTGGTTGATTCTTGTATGTGCTCTGACCAGGGATCAAACCCGAAACCTTGGTGCATCGGATGATGCTCTAATCAACTGAACTGCCTGGGCAGGGCCTCGAGGTCCAGGGTTAGTTAGAAAAAGGGCACTGTGTCCCCGTTCGCTACTGAAGGGAAGGGATCCCTTCGGCCCTCTCTGGTGCCCTCAGCGTAGTGGTCTAACTGCCCCTGACTTTTCCCTTTGTACCTAAAAATTAGAATACGATCCCATGGCTCAGGCAGAGTCCATCTCAAACATAGATGGTTTGCCTCCCCAAGCCAGCGAACAGAGGGAAATGACCAGACAATAATCTCAAGAATTTTTTACTCAACTGATTTTTGTTCACTCATGTCTGAGGGCATTTAAAGATATTCCTAAAGATGGAAAGGACACCTATCCTGTGCCCTTCTTGAAAAAACTACTCGAAGAAGCACTTGAACAGGCTAAAAACGGGTGAAGTAAGGAGTGTGCTCTGCAGGTGGGACCAGTGCAGAGTTGGGTTTCCTTGGAGCCTGCGAAGGGCCCCCAGCCATGCCAGGGAGCGGGCTTCTGCGGAGCCGAGGGCTTGAAGGGCTCATGGAAGGATTCCTGCTGATTTGGAAGAAAATATTTGGCTGCTATTCACTCATTTGTCATTAAATCCTATGCCAACCTTCCTGTTGTATCTCTCACAGACTGTTTTTGAAAGGAATTGCCGTTCCGAGGACTGTGCCGCTGACCTGCAGCTTCAGGGTCAACTGTTGCTGTCCAGGTAAGTCAGTGATCCTTTCTCAACATTGTTCTGGAAAGTTCCTTGGTCTTGACTCCAAGCCCAAAGCCTGAATGTGCAGACTTCTCCCACGAAGAGGGTAAATAAAGTTGGTGGGTTACAATGATATTTTGTGGTTTTAGAAAATGTGTATTATACAATAATTTTAACAACAGCTATTATTTTAGGGAGATTGTTTTTTGTTTATAATTCCACATATCTCACAATTTAGTCTGTATTTCTAATTTCTGTGAGTATCTGTGTATGTCGTGGGGGTGTATTTTATGTTTCCTGGCTGTATGGAGTTGAATGACATGAAGTTGCCCGTATTTAACTGTTTGGGACAATTCACATGATCAGACTGAGCATTATGTAAAGGTTCTTTTTATTTTAATTTTTCCCACACCTAGTAGTGCATCTGCTTTAACAACAAGTAATTGTCCTGTGGCAGGAGGTGGTGAAGCGGGGCAGGCCGCACTGACCCAAGTGAGCAGACAAGCCCTATTGTTTCAGGGTTTGCGCCCCCAGGACAAAAATCCCCCGGGCTAACGGTGCACCCCACACACAGGGAGGCCTCCTGTTTCCCCTTTGTCAACCTTGTGGTTCAGGCTTCCTTTTGGATGCAGGCACTGGCCCCGAATCACTTAGCCACACCTCAGAGAGTGGTTTCCTTTCCAGACAATTCCTTCTGAAAGACCGTTTGAGCCTCGGGGCCAGGAAGCCCTTCCATAGGATTTATTGCCATTTCTCAGAACAGTCATCCCTTTTGATAGTTATTCTCTAAAATGCCATACTCTTTTATTTGTACTTGTGGAACTTAAGTTTGTGCGGAATGAAAGAAATACCCCCTCATGAACAAGTGACTACCCTAGGACACTTATGATGATAAATGTATTATTCATCAAAGGGAAGTAATACTAAGATTGTTTTTCTTTTGTTTGTTTGCATTTATTGGGTGAAAGGTGATGTCATCGCCAACACCCACGCACAAATATTCCTCCAAACCACTTAAATATTAATTAGCATTACTTTTACCTAGGATAAGAGTGGTAGATTAAAGTACCACATGTTTGCCAAGCTTAGAAAATCACTTCAGACTGAGGAAGTGGATGTGGGGAAATTTTCACAGTGGTCAGAGGGACCTCCTGGAGCTACTGAGGACACCAAATCTAAAGAAGGTTTATACATGATGAAGGCATTACTTTTAGTCTTAAATAGGTCTTCCAAAAAAAGTGTTTTAGGGAAAAAGTAACTTCAAAGGAAATATATGGATTTGTTTTGTCTTGAGGCAGACTGTAAATGTTGGCGATTTATTTTGGATTATAGATAAATTCATGTGGTGGGAAAATGCCCACTTGTTCCAAGGTTAAATATTAGGTTAGGAAAGTCCTGATGTTTCTGCTGCCCAGTAATGGATGGTCAAATCTAGCTCTATTGAATTGTGCTTTTCATATATTAAGATGTGAAACCCAGGGCTCGTGATCAGCGAGGTACTTTATGCCTACGGCTGACTCCACTTCCACAACTTTGCCTCTTAAGACTGTTGTCCAGAAACAGTTCCGCTCTGTGGGCCCAGTAATCAGTAATGCAAGAACTTGTGGAGTGGCCAGGGCCCCGACCCTCATATGTATCAGCTAGTGGTAGCCACCAAATATGCTGCGTAACAAACCACTTCAAAACTCCACGGTTAAAAAAAGCAATCACTTATTCTCAAGGGTCTGCATGTCAGCCACATGTTGGCCGGCCCAGGCTGGGTTCAACTGGATCTTGGTTGACTTGCTCACATATCTGGGGTTCAGCAGATGGTGGATTGATCTCAGGTGTGGGTGACCCAGTTCATCTCTGCTTCATATGTCTTTCATTGTCCTGCTGGAACCAATAGGCTGGCCTGGGCATATTCTCCTCCTGGCATGGCAATGGTGCAAGAGGGAAGGGAGAAACGTGAAGCATCTCTGAAGACCCAGACTCAGAACTGTGCATTCTTTCTTCAGCCTTGTTCTAGTGGTCACCACAAGTCCATGGGCAAACCCAAAGCCAAGGAACAGGAAAATATGCTCTGACCCTTTAGCGAGAGGAACTAAAAAGGCACACAGCTCTGGCACAAGTATAGAAGTGATGGGGAATTGAGACCAATAATGCTGTCTACCCCTCCCCCATAAGGAATAGGGTAGCTCTGTCTCTTTTCTGATGCCTTTTAGTTTCAGGCCTACTTTAGCCTTTCTTGCAATTTCATCTTTCTAGAACTCAGACACGAGACCAAGAAACAGGGCACAGAGACTTTCTGAGTCTCAGAAAGCAATGTCCTTGGAGCAAAGCTCTGAGTCTCTCCTTAGGATAAATTATTTCCAAGGAGGCCCCTTGGTCTCTCAAAATAGCCTCTTGGCTGCACCCCCTCCCCATTAAACCTTCCTTACCCTCTTGGGCCCATAGCTGTCCTCAGAGGAGCTACCAGAGAAATGTTACTTGGTAATTGGATAAATAGAGATAGAAAACCAAACCTGTGGTTTCCATCACATTGGATTTCCCACACCTTCATGTAGTACCAGGCACAGTGGAGGGAAATACATGTAGTCAGTAACCTGGTAGTGGGAGCCAAGGTCTGCATTTGATTGGCCAAGGCTCAGTGGCTTGAACTGGAAGTAAGCCTCTTTGGTTATTATTTAGTTCCTTTGGTTCATTCCTGGCTGGGGTAGGATGCACATTCCTTCATTGTTCAAGTCAGGGGAGTTCTGGGCACCAGGCCCCTCTCCCAATGTGTACGGCTTGGGTGGGAGGTGGCACCACCCGCAGAGTGCTTAAGAGAGGTGATGGGTCATTACAGGGCCATGGAGCAGCTTCCCAGCAGAGGAATTAAGGGGAATAAGGAGGGTCCAGGCATCTGGGCAGAGAGCAAATGGGAGCAGAGCATTGGAGGTGTGGAGAGCTGGATTCCCATGAAGATCTGCAGGGTCTGTGGGGATGGAGATAGTCAGGAGAACATAGTGAGAGATGGGGAGATGGGGCGTGGGAGCGGGAAGGGGTGTGGAGAGAATGAGAGAATGGTATGGGTCATTTGGTCCTCTATTCCACTCAGCGGAAGTGTGTTCCCGCTGGAGTTCTGAGTCAGCTATTCTCTCCATCCACCTTAGTCCCTAGATCCCTGGCCCGGGTCTGTGGAGTGGCCTTGGCCTCGGTGCAGCCCTTGGCAGGGCCGGACCTATGAGAGATGTGTGGATCCCCACCGTGATGCCTCGCCAAGGCTTCTCGAGGGCCATTTGGACACAATGTTTGCCTTTCGGGCTGTCCTTAGAGCCTAGCTCTCATGTTGGCTGTGACTTACTATACCAAAAAGTTGAAGCCAAGGGGTAACAGAGAAAGATCCCTCCAATGACTGGTAGACGGTGTAGTCCAAGGTACTGTGGCTGGAAGCAGCTGAGTTCCCACTGGACTGAGGAGCCTTTGTCTTGAGAATACAAGAGGGAAAGGCATCTGGGAGTGATTGGGTCACCCAGAGTGACCAGGGATTGAGCCAGGAAATGCTCTCTGTGACTGGGCCTCATGGATGTTTTTATTTTTCTCTCCAGAGAGCACAAATGCTGGCAGGCCCGCTGTCTCCTAAAGCAGTCAACTCTTCAATGGAAAGTCCACAGTCATTAATGATCTTGAGGCTAATTCCAAAACATTGCCATTTCCAGAAATGTCCAGGAATGGTGATGAAGCTATATAGATAGTTTCTGTTAAACAGGACTGAAAATTCCATTTGTAAAATGATGCAACTGTGTTTTGTTTTGTCTGTCGGAATACTCACCATACCTAAGAATGCATCACAGGTTATTAGGATAAAGAAAAAGAAATATAGGCTATGGCAGTTGAGCTAAAAAAAATATTTTTCGATGGATCCCATAGGAGCCCAGTGGAACATTTCAGTGCCTCCTGGCCAGCCAACTCCAATAATGAAAGAACTCTTAAGGGAGGTGAAAAGCACGGCAGAATATTTATGAAGTTAGAAGAACCATCTAGTGGCCGCATATAATGGTTCTATGGTTATAGCCTTACTAATGCTGTTATCGCGGTTGGGGCGGGGAGCCCAGGGAATTTCCCAAAACCCTGGGCTGGGAGATGGACAGCTTTACCCACGAAGGATCAGCCTTCACGAGGAGGCTCACTGCACCCAGAGAGCCATTTAGAGCGTGAAACAAATTGTTCTCCTTCTCAAAAGTGGCAAACTGGCCCGAATTGTGAACTCCACAGTATAGGGTAGATTTAACATCTTGTTTTACGAAGGGGAAGAGACCCCTGGTTGTTGAGCACCTACTTGCACTAGGTGCCCGCCTGAATCCTCAGTATACATAACCACACTGTAGTGCCTTACCAGCTGTGCAACCTTGGGCAAGCTCCTTAACGTCTCTGGGCCTCTGTTTCCTCATCTGTAAAATGGGAGAAATAAGAGCAACCCCTTAAATAATCATTTTGAGTATTTTATGAATTAAAATGTATTGACGTGCTCCCAGAAGTGCTTGGTGTATAGTAAGCCCTCGGGAGATGAGAGCTAGCATCGTTTCATTGAACCTTCTCGGCAACACTGAGGAGTAGATGTTGTTACCCTCGTTTTCCTCGGGAGGGTACAGAGGCTTGGGGAGGCCGGATTACTTGCTCAAAGGCTCGTTGTGGGGTGGAGCGGGATTAAAGCTGGAAATGTCCGACTCTGCATCCTGCTCTCTGTGTGTACATGGGCCCCAGCTGTTGGGGTGTGATATCAGCTAGACCAAGGCTGGGGGCCTTGCGGGGAAGTCCTCCTCTGTGTGAGTAGCCCCATTTCAGAAAGGAGGTTGATGGATGAAAAAATCCATTATCAAAGATGCCTCCCACCCACCCCACTCGTGCTCCCTAAGTCATCTGACCTGTGGGGCCCTGTTCAGCAGCTTTCCTCTCTGCAGATGTCAGGCCCTGCCCTGCTGGTGGGGGGCAGGGATGGCAGTCCCTGCAGGAGTCATCGCATTCTTCATCTGTGAAGGTGCAGTGTTCTCTACTTGGAGGGTCTCAGGTTTGACCATGGCCTTGTGGGGCTGGCATCTCAAGAGCCCCCTCAAATGTAACAACATCACCATCACCATTATTATTATAATTACTATTATTATTATTATTGAAGGAAAGAAGGAAGATGAGTGAGAACTGGTCAGAAACCTAGAAAACTGCTCCCCTTGCCAGAATATTAGCCGTGTGATTTATTTATTTCTTCACTCCTTCACTTTCTACCCCAGATCTGTAGGAAAAAGTAAATTTGTTGATTGGGAGCAGCTGGCCTTTGTAGTTGTTGTTTCTGGAATCTCTGGAAGCAGGAGCGGTTCTTTCCGGGGTGTGGTCCCGAAGGAAAGGTGAGCTGCTCCCGTGAAGAGAACTCCCGGAATGAGACGATGCCCTGCTCACCTTCCTGTCCTCTAAGGGTGGGCGTTCGCTCTGATGTGGGTTCCCTGTAGGAGGCAGCGGGTGTGTCTCCCACATCTCAGGGGCACGCGTGGGCGGTCTGCTGTGGGCGTTCCCTAGGCAGAAGGTGTGATTTAGGGCCTGGGAAGGGGGTCAGCAGAGTAAGGCAGGCAGAGAGACATTTACACACTGGAAGAGGTCCTGAAGGGCACAGTACCCCTCGGGAGGGCCTGCTTCTACTCAGCAGGCAAGAAGTGACATGGTGCTGAGGTATTCATTTATCTGACAAGTAGCAATGGAGCATTTGCTGTGCGTGTACCAGGCTTGGTGGAAACAAATACAGATAAAGTCCTGCACCACAGCGCTGCTTGTCTAGAAGGGGAAACACTTGAAAACAGTAACTAGAATTCACTGTGACCCCTGGAAACAGGGGGAGGAAACACCCTATCTTGTCTGAGTTTGAGATCTCCCAGACTCTGAGACAAGGATCTGAGGTTAAATGATTTCACTGAGAAGCGCAAGGGACCAAAGGTAGGGGAGTAAAGGAGTGTCCAGGGAGGCCTGCCGACAAGGACGCAGCACGACACCGGTGTATCAGTTACTTACTGCTGTGTAACAAGTCACCCCCAAACATCATGCCTCGTGAGTGGAACGACCACCGTTTCTTTAGCTCCAGATCCTGTGGCTCAGCTGCTTGGGTCCTCTGGTCTCCCGCATGGTCTGCAGCCAAATTCAGTTTGGCTAGGTGCCTCCATTTGTGATGATTAGCTCATTGTTGGCTGGGGTTCCTCCTCCGTCTGCCATGTGGTTTCTCATCCTGTAGCAGGCCAGCCCAGGCTTCTTTTTTAAAAAAATTACATGTATTGGGGTAACATTGGTTAATGACATCATATAAATTTCAGGTGTACAACTTTATCGTCTGTATACTCCATTGTGTGCCCACCACCCAAAGTCTAGTCCCCTTTCATCACCATGCATTTGACCCCCTTTATCCTCTTATTCTTATAGTGTGCGAGGTGCGGGGTGGGGGGGCAGCCAGAAATTAGAACAGCAATGAATAATGCCTCATGAGGCCTAGTTTTAGCTGCTATCTTGTCACTTTTGCCACATTCTCTTGGCCAAAGCAAAGAGACAGGGCCAATCAGATTCAAGGGATGGGGAAATAAACTCTGCTTCCTGAAGGGATGAGCTACGTGTCACATGACAAAGGATATGAGTAGAGACAGGCCGCCCATCAGCCCATCAGCCCCAGCGACCACAGGGAAACGCTGGGGATGGTGGAAAACACACACTTCAAAGTTATTGCCTCTGAGGGGCAAAGGGGCACCTGCAGAGCCATTGGGTGAGGACTACCCCGGGGTTGGGCGGGTTGGGGCATTTCATTCCCTTGCCTTCCAACCTAAGACAGTAGCCTTGTCTGGTTCCGGGAAAAGGCCCTTCCATACTGAGATGCAGACACCGGCAGGTCAGAGTCAGCGAGAGCATTTGAAACAGCCGAGGGGGCACGTGCAGTGTCTGCTACAGCAGCTTTCTCAGAGAATCTCAGTTGATGAGTTTACGCTGGAATTTCTAGCAAGAGTGTTATATCACCTTTGGACACCCAGACTTCTTCCCATTAACTTCCTGCGAGTGCTTTCTTTCCTTGTTTTGCCCAACACCCAACATTCTCCTACCTCGCTTGTCTGCATCTTGTTCCTTTCCCCCTGCTTTCCCAAGCACAGCCACGTAGTACCTGCGAGCTGAAGGGCATTTGACTTTAGAGCAAACCCGTGAGCCAAGTACAGGGCCTGTGCTTTGTTCCTACTTTCCTGAGGACAGCAGATGAGCGATGTGTCCACAGCACATCCGAGGCAGAGAGGATAAGACCTCTGACCACTCTGTCATCCTGGGAGGGACCTGGGTGGAGCCGGGCCACACAGCTGTGTTTCTTTGGAGGCCTGGCTCTGGCTCAGCCCTGGGATGAGCACAGATGGTGACTCTGTGACCCTGAGACACCCCCTCCATTGTCCTAGAGAGTAACTCAGGCAGGATGGGAAGAAGCCCAGCTCACACGTTCTTCGTGGTTGGTAGTTTTCACGTCTATACTTGGAGCCGTGGCATTTCGGGTACAGAACAGGAAGCTGACAGTCAGGGATTTGAGTCACTTATCCGAGGTCAAAAAGGAAGTTAAATGGCAGCGGCAGGAAAAACACCTGCTGGGAGGTTCCTGAGTCCAAGTGCAGTGTTCCAGCCATGAGGCCCATGGTCTCACTCCTTAAATAGCCGTGACAGCTTGGGGAACCTGGCCTGTTTCTCGCTCCCACTGTGATGTGCCACTGTCCAATTTAGGAAAGTCCTTCCTATCTCAGGGATGATCTGAGGCTGGGACAGTGGGCCATCACCCTAGGAACTGACCTTTTTCCCTTGGGGAGGTCACTTCATATTTAGGGGACCCCCCACATGAGCAGCAGAAGTCTATCCCAATAAATACTGGATTTTGGGGACAGCCCCGCTCCTGTTGAGCAGACACCGATGGAGATTTTCCCTGTGGATGGTGAGAGCATGGGGAATCCATAGAGGAGCATGGAAGGCAGATGGAGGAGTAACCGTGGCAACCACAGAAGAAGCTGGGAACATGCTTATAGCTGGCCTCCCTCCCAAGCGACCTGGGAAGTCTGGGTCTACCTCACAGGTGTACGTAATAAAATTTTATTTGGTAGTATTTTCTTTGGCTCCCAAATATAGCCAACCATTGGAGGTTTTATGTGTAAGTATCTCTCCAGCAGGGTCAAAATGATATGGCTGTTATTTCCTCCTCACTGGTCCTGCACCCTAAGGACCCATCCAGAGAATGTAGCAACTGGATTGCTCACGCTTCTCAAATCGAGCGCAGGTGGGGAGCCCCGGGCTGCGCCTTCGCTGAGACTCTTGCAGTTTATCCTGTGCGGCTGTGTCGTTGGTCTCTTGCCACTGACGCTAGACTCGGCCATCCCACAGCACACTCCGTTCCTGTGAGAAAAGCCAGATTCCGAAGATGCGCAGCGGGTTTGTTGTCTGAGGTAACCCTTCCTCCACACAAGGTTTTCTTCTTGTCGTGCACACGTATTCTCCTCTTAGCTCCTCTCCCAGGGGTGCTGGGAGCCACCCGACGTAACCACGGGTGGCCGGGGAGGCCGCGTGCTGCTCTGCACAGATGAAAACCCAGGGACGGCTGTGGCCAAAGAGCCTTTTTCTTTGTCCCCAGTGGTCCCTGGTCCCGCCCCCCAGACAAAGGTGGCAGACTCCAAAACAACACAAACTGCCCAGGCATCACTGCGCGCTGCTGTTGCAGTGAGTTGGGAGGTACTGCATGAGGAACTTCTAGCTTCCAGGAGCCTTCTTCCCTGACTCCTTTGCCGGCAATCTTGATCCAAAGATGACGAGGCTGGGCGGTGCTGTTGGTGCCATGCCCAGGTCCCTTGACAGTGCAGGTGCCATGTTCCCAGCTGTTGGCTGCTAAGGGCTCACAGCTGTTCTGCCTCTGGTCTGGAGAATGGCCCTCACCTCACGGGAGTCCTCTTGCTAAGGGGCTTGCTGGGGCAGCTCTTAGCCAGCGACTGACTGATTTGAGGTACAAAAGCCAGCCCCCCTATGTCAAGTGTGGATAATTCCATGCAGTGGTTTGGCTCCAGAGCCCTGGTGTGAGTCAGGCCAAGGCTAGACTCTGCCCAAGACCACAGCCCTGAGCAGCTCCGTCCCTGCCCCACTGGCTTCCCTCCCTCCGTCTGCTGCCCTCGCCCCCCGTTCCTCGTGACCTCTCCTGATGTCCTACCCGAAGCCTGTCACAGACTGCTGCCAGAGGACCTGACCTGACACCCCGTCAAACTTGGACCTCACGTTTTGTTTGTTTGTTTGTTCTCAGATCTCCCAGCCAGGCAGTCTCATTCCTTTTTAGGACTGAGTTCCAAAGGGAAACCAAATCCGATGTATTTATCAGATATTAATGGGGAGAAACTATTGCCAGAGGGCTTTTTGTCTGCTCTCTTGAAATTGGAAAGGTTTGGACTTTTTATTTCATTTCATTTATTTATTTATTTATCCTTGCCCTGGGACATACTTATTGATTTTAGAGAGAGGATGGCAGGGAGAAAGGGAGGGAGAGAAACATCAGTTGGTTGCCTTTTGTATGCACCCCAACCAAGCACCAAACCTGCAACCCAGGCATGTGCCCTGCCCAGGAATCAAACCCGTGACCCTTCAGTTTGTGGAATAACGCCCAAACAACTGAGCCACACCAGCCAGGGTAGGATCTGAGCTTCTTAAAACCCCATGCCTTGGCGTGATGTGTAGGAGGTCCCTTCCGGTGGTGAGTGACACTTTGTCTTCTAAGGTTACTGCCGGTTGCCTCTTCCCTGGGACTTTATTTTTAAAGAGGACTGTCCCAACACAGTGGAATACAGGAGAGGGGGTGGCATTGTGCCAGACGGCTTTCAGGGCAAAAAGTGCCCCCCGGGGGGAACTGAGGGAACGCATGATATTCAGGCGGAGTAGTCAGCCCTCCTCACCAAGAACACTGGGCTCTTTCTTGGGAATGTTTTCTGTGATAATGAGACTTGAGCCAAGAGGTGAATGCCACTGTGCCGGTCAACAGTTGTGTTTCTTTAAGAAACAAAGGAAAGACAAATTTTTTAATTTCTCATTTCTTTTTCTGGTGTGGAAGAACACAGACAAGTTAACCTCCGAAGCCAAGAAGGAGAAGATTCTCATTTTCTTTCCTCTCTGACCAACTTCCCCAGTTTTCAAGGTGACTCACTTTTAGTCCAGGGAGAGCGGGACTGAGATGAGTGAGACCAGAGCATTCACAGATATCTTCTTGCACACCTTTTGGAAATGCCATTCGTGCCTTGCCTCCTGCTGTTGCAGTCTGAGCATGCTGTCTCTCCCGCCCGCTTTGTCCACATGGCCTCTCCTTCCCGTCACTGCACCAGGTCCCCCGCTGTCACCTTCCTGTAGGACGGAGGTTCTTACCTGGGTCCGTGTCCCCTCGGTGATCTGTGCATAGAATTCGTGGGGTCTGTGGACTTGGATAGGACAATGATCGCATGTTTGTTTTCATCGACTTCAGATGGGAACTGAGAGATCTGTTGAGTTATAAATGTGGACAGCAAAGCATGGGAATATTGGCGGGACCTGTCATTGTCACACGTAGACTGTGGCACTTTCATACCGAGCTGCTGTACTGCAGATGTTTCAGAATAGCATTCACACGTGTCCTGGCTTCACAGGTACCACTCAATCTTATTAGTGTCATTAAAAAAATAACACATATTAGTAAACCACACATTTTTAAGTATAACGATTATTGTATTTTATGTAATTGGTTTCTCTGTAACCCTAGTTTTCATTTTATGCGTTTAAAAATAGTGTTTTGAGCCCTGGCTGGTGTGGCTCAGTGGATTGAGTGCCAGCCTGCAAACCAAAGGGTTGCAGGTTCGATTCCCAGTCAGGGCACATGCCTGGGTTGTGGTCCAGGTCCCCAGTGGGGGGTAAAGCAACTGCACATTGAGGTTTCTCTCCCTCTCTCCCTCCCTTCCCCTCTCTAAAGTTAAATAAGAACAGTATTTTGAGAAGGGTCCATTCACTTCACTAGACTGCCAGGAGTATCTAGTGGCATAAAAACAGGTTAAAAAACCCTGTTCTGAAGTTTTCCCTGAGCATGGGGAAAGATACCTATTGGAGAAACAAATGTTTTGCTTTGCTTACGGAGTAGACAAAATATTTTTGTTACAATGTTCTGAACTGGGACTTCATTATAAAGCTGTCTTCGTGTTTTCCTGTCTCTGTGGCTTCCTAATCAATATACCGAATAGGAAGTAACCATCCATTTCTTGTTCTTGGTTTATTATTTATTAAAGGTGCAGATAACTGTGCTTCAGAGCTTTGATGAGCTCAAGGAATCTAGTGCTTCAGGCCCAAAGCCAAGACACTGGGCCAGGTGGTGAATGTGGCAGCCACTTTATGGACCAGGGGGCCCATTCGTGCTGGCTTGAGGTGCTGTGGTGTGCGCATCCTTATTTCTACCCTCAAGGCCCCCAGAGATCCAGAGGACCCAAGAGGAAAGAGCTTTTCCCCTTGCCCCTGTGGCTGCTCACCTCATAGGAAAAAATGGTTCCAAATCCATTGTAATGTCAATGCATTTTATTGTCTGTGACCATTTACATCCCGTTTGGTTCTTGAGCTAGAATTGGGGGGAAATTAGGGCCCCAACAGCCAGGGGACCCCAGTGGCTGTGCTGACTTGGTCCTCCTGAGTTGTCTGGCCTGGCGGCTTCTGCGATATGTGCATTGGCTCCTTGCATTTTGAGTGCGTTAAGTGGCCTTGTTCAATGGGCAGCTCATGTGTGACAGTAGGTGGCACCGTGCCATTTTTGGTCGGGCCATACATCACTGCACACCATCCCTGTCTTATGACGTCAGACCCCTGAGCAACCCACAGAGCTTGGGAATTCCTTTGCCCCCTGAAGTATTCTATGCCTTTAATCCAGTTGTTACAGTGAGTGAACCTCGCTGATTTGTTCCAGATGTGCTAAGATTTAGTGATTCCGGAAATACTCCTAAAGTAAAGGCTGATGCGGATTTGAATTCCTCTGTTAGCTGGGAACCAGTGATTCCTTTCACCATTAAACAGATGGGGCCGGAGGAAGGGGCCTGAGCTGCTTGGAGGGACAGGGAGGGCCCTCTGGCCTTGCGTGTTGGCCTCGTTAGGAAGAGGGCGGCCTTCTCAGCGAGTGCCGGTTCTGTCCCCGCATGAGTTATTCAAGGAGTCAGAGCTGAGGCCAGATCAGGGCTGATGACGTCAGAGAGGATGCAGGCCCAGGACTTTTTAAAGTAACATACGTTAATTACCTGCATGTTGCTAGGGAAACCACTATTTTGGCTCAGATCACCTTAGTAAACGCTTTTCTGGCTTTAGGACCATAAAGTTGGCCCAGGTGGGTACATATGAGGGAGATAGAGGTATTTCTGGCTCTGCGTAAGCGCTTTTCCAACCAGAAACTCAGTCCCAGGCATCGTTTCCCTGACCCTCTGTAAACTTTAATTGATGTGCCTCACAGAAGTGCCTCAGGATCCCTATCTGGAGTTAACAGCCATATGGGTCTGTTTGGCATGATTAGAAGGGTTTTATAAAGCACGGTAAGATGTGAAGCCCATCTCCAGTGGCATGGCCTAATAACCCACTGGTGGATAAAACGAAAACCTCATTCCATACGCACATACCGTTCAGTGATTGGTTTGGGCAGTGTTCAAGGATGTGAACAACATGAACATTAAAGCTACTTAAAATTACAGGCTCAAAACAAAAGCAGAGATTAATTCATGTAAACTGTTGCTCTTGAGATGTGTTTGCAAGTGTGTTTGAAAGTCGACAAATATCCAGTAGGTGCTGGTGGAGGTCTGGGACAAGCCATGTAAGCACATCATCCCAGGGATTCAGCTAAAGTCCAGCCAGACCAGGGAGGGGGAAGGGGTGACCAGGGAAAGCAAAGGCAGGACCGCGGGAAGGGAACTCAGGTCATGGCAAAGGGAGGGTGGGAATGCCTGAGAAGCAAGCTGTCCCAGATGTGGCCCCGAGTATGTCCCAGATGTGGCCCCGTTGCAGGGTGTGAAATGAGGGGATCCTGGGCCAGTCAGCAGGTGGCTCGGGGCTGCGGCTGTGAACCACAGGAGGCTGCCCGAGGCCGGGCTTTATGTGCAGCCGTGAGACTAAAGCTGGGCAGAAGTAATAACTCCCAACGCTCTAGAGTATTAAAAGATAAAATAAGATTAGATTTGATTTCTTAATGTATATTTAGAATTTCACCTTTTGGTACAATATCCTTTTTGGATATTTCTTGGTGCTTTTTTTAACCAAAAAAAAAAAGTTTTGTTTTTAAATAAAGGTTATATCTTTTTTGGTGCTCTTAGTAAAATAAGTCCCTAAATTACTTGCCACAATAACTAGACCCTTATACATCAGGAAACTTTAGTGATTTTTCCTAAAGCAGTGAAACTAGGTATCTGGATTCTAAATAATTTGATCTATAATAAGATCTACAGGAATGGAGAGGAACAGGCAGTCATTCACTCGAATGAGCCAGCAAGACAAAACAGTTCCTCCCCGATGCAGGAAAGAGACGTTTCAGAGCTAATGCTGGAGCATTCCATGAGAACTGATGCCTCTGGAGTCTCCAGCTGAACCTAAGGTTTCCTTGTCCAGAGTTCTGTCACATGCGAATGTCTGTGTCTTGGGGAAAGGACAGCTTCTCCAGCTTGTCACAAGCTGAGGGGAAGGGACTAAGAACCTGCAAATGCGGCATGTCACACTCACGTGTCCAGAATCTGATGAGGGCCTTCACCCTGGCCCCTTACCTCTAAAGGCTGACATTGGCAGCTTTCTTCTCGGGGGATACAGAGATGCTGGAGTTTTGAGAATGGGTTTTTATGTTGTTGGCCTAGGTCACGGATTTTCTGTAGCGGAGTTAGCTGCATCACAGAGGAGAGGCCTCTGGTCCGGCCCCTAAGACCCAAATGCTGCTGTAAGGATTCCGGGGGGCTTCAGAGCACCTCTCAGATGCAAACAGTGGGCTTGACTATAAGACCTCTCAGCCTGTAGGGGTGAACAGAAGCTGAGGAGGACATACCATGACAATGTTCGGGGGCACAATGGCATGAGCACTGTGTGCGTGGAGGGATTGACAGCTGCCCCCCAGGTCGGGGAGCTGAGGGCACACCCTGCAGAGATGGATTCAGAAATTGTGTTTGCTGCTATCTGTATCTTCTTCAGTTTATCCCCTAGTCATTCTCTCCTAGTGGATTGCACTGGGGATCTCAAACTCCGTACCACTCGGACTCAGCAAGGGTACCATCCTGTGTGTCTCACCTCATGGTGCCCTGGTTTAGGCAGGGATAAGGCTCAAAATAATTAACGACCTTCACAGCGCAGGCATACCTCCCTTTAACAGTACTTGCCAGCCATGGACGACCAGTACAGCCCCCCCCCCGCCCCCCCCGCCCCGTGATAACGCACTGGAGTCAGCCCTGGGTAAGGGGTGTGTTGGGTCACCTGCCACGACATTTGGCAGGACTGTGAGGCCTGCGTGGGCTGGAACCATTGGTAGACATGGAGACTGTGACAGTTGCTGAAGAAGGGGAGCGACCAGGATGTGGCTCACAAGGGGCCCCTTCCAGATGTTCAGAGGTAACGTGACCTCGCTGGCTGGCTCCACCTCCCATTCATAAAGCTGCGTCTCCGTTCCCCCCACACCCACGCCTTTCGGAGGGCCCTGCCGCAAGCGCTGTCAGCGGGTCTGCATCCCTTTCACCCTGGCGTCTGCTCTGGTTCGGCAGCTCTGCTGGCTCCGCCCACCAGACCGGAGGTGCTGGGAATGGGTGCCCTTCCTGCAGCCTCCAGCCAGTGAGTGGGGGCAGCGCACAAATCCTTTCCTCGCCGTTCAGGTGTGTTGGCACAGTGTACAGCTTTAGGGGTCAGATTTTGGTGAAACTCAAAACTACTTTGGGGGGCACAGAAGCACACATGTGGTTAGCTTTTTCTTTGGTGACATTTCACAATATTCATTACGTCATTTTATAAGCCAGTGAGTTTTAGAAGCTAAATATTTTCAATTTCATTTTTAAAAATACTCAGTTTTCTTTTTACCCAATTTCGTTTTATTTTTTCCTAGACCTCCACTTTGCAAGTAACGTGAGCAAATAGGTACCGTTGAAAAGTAATCACAAATCAAATATATTATATTGTTAAAAGCAAAATACATAGAATTTACCTAGAGTCTTGAGTAGTCCTGACCAGTAGGAATATAATCCAAACCACATATGCAATTTAAAATTTATGGTAGCCACACTGAAAAATTAAACTGGAACTCGTAAAACAAATTTTATTTAATATAGCAAAAATCATTTAAATATGTAATTAATATTTAAACAATGCTGGAGATTTTTTTAAAATCCTGTTTATTTTATTGTGCTAACTGTTAGAAGCCCGATGTGTCTTTTATGCTTTAATGCAGACCTGCCTCGTTTCAAGTGCTCAAAGCCGTGCGTGACTACTGGCTATGACATCGGACAGCCCAGGCTTAGGCCCGGAACATGTACTTCAGCGCTGTCTCACCCAATAGGCAAGGGAGCTGAGGTCATCCTACACCAGTTACCATCAGTCACTGGCTGCGGGCTGGTACAGAGCTGTGGGGGGCTTGCTTCTTTGGCACTCTGCTGGCCACAGAAAAAAGTCCTTCAGCAAAAGCTGGCGGATGGAGAGGCAGCCTGTGCAGGCTGCAGTGATAGACCCCAGGGGACACGGGCAACTACCCATAGCCTACTAGATTTTGTAATACCTTCAACATAGGGCCTTGTTACTTGTTAACAAATGACTTTCAACACTCCTGGCTTTGGTGACTCAAGATAACATGATTAAGTTCATTGACCTAGAGGATCAACTCAAAACGCTGATATTTGAAGTCTGGATGCATTCCACGTATCTTCCTGGCCTCCCCTTGATCTCACTGCTAAGGATGTCCTTTTCCTGGTCCTTTCCACTTTATTTCTGAGTCACCTCCATTTCTTTATCTGTCGTTCATTGTTTTCTCTGCCTGGAATGCACTTCCTGTTTCTCTGCCCTCCCGTATGCTCCTCATTCGTTAAGATGTGGCTTGGTTCCTACCTCTCTGGGGGAAGTTCTTAGGGAAACTTCAGTCTACAGTGATTTCTTCCCCCTGGATGTGTCTTGCACCTCGTTCTGCACCCGTTCTTCAGCATGACTTGCATTCACTTTGCAGTGTATTTCCCTCACGTCGTAATCAGTTCATTTGGCACTTTGTGTTCATATCCCTCATAGGACGTCCCATAAGAAACTATGGTTTTATGGGGATTTCCATGTTTGTAAGTTAAGCACTAATAGTTGCTTAAACTGATAGTTGTCAACGAAGCACCAAGGAGCTTGGCCAGCGGGTGCTGAAGGTACCTAGAACCATCCTAAACAGCCTCCACCAATTTCAAGGAAAAGTGTCCAGAGGAAAAATCAGCACCTCAGATAGCTTTGTAAAGCGATGACACTTTCCAATATTCTAAACATTATAAGTGCTAAAAAGGCAAGCACAACTTCACTTTTCTTATTATTATAGCCAAATAAGCTTTATGTGAATGTTATACAGGTTTGTTGTGTTTTCCTGTACTTTAAGAACTGTGGAAACAGAGGGAGGGGCACTGCCACTTTAGTTTCTTCCCTTAGCATCTTCACAAAAAATTACCTGCGTAAGGTTGTTTCTGTGATGGTAGAAGGGGAAGAATCTAGTTCAGTGGCCTGAGTGGTTCAGCATGTGCTGATGGATATGGGAATGTACTGCATTTTCCCAATGAGGAGCTTTGAAGCGTGCACACTCTTAAGGTAAGGTGATGAGTGAGGTCACAGAACAGGTTCTGCAGTGACCCTCAGGCTACCAACATGGTGGCAGTAACAGTTGGCATTTGGAGTACTGAGTGAATGGTGCCAAATTCAAGATAAACCCAACATGTTCAAAACAGCTGCTGTAGGATGTATCAGAACAGTTATATTTTTATTGATTGATTTTAGAGAGAAAGGGGGGAGAGAGAAAAAGAGAGGCAGAGAGAGAGAGACATTGATTCACTCTTCCACGTATTGATGCATTTGTTGGTTGATTCTTGTATGTGCCCTGACCAGAGATCGAACCCACAACCTGGGCGTATCGGGACGATGCTCTAAGCAACTGAGCTACCCTGCCAGGGCTGTAGTTGTTATTTTTGATAACAGATGAGCCACATGTTTCCAGCAGGCTGTAGATGTGTGATAAGATAAGCTTTATAGAAACTGTACAGTTTGGTTCTTATTGTAACTATTAATAGTGCTTTTCTTATAAAAGCACATCGGAGCGGTAGATGTTCAAAGCAGCATGACTCACATAAAAGATGGCACAAGCAAATTAAAGTTAATGGGAAATTTTTTTTCAGGGAATGGAATTTCTTGAAAATTAGGATTGTTCTTTACGAAATAAGTAAGCACGCAGGGAATGCTTGGCACCAAAACCCTGTGCCTGGTCATTTTACTCTTTCCACAGTCCTGTCAGAGGTTGGTCTTCACGGAGTCCTGTTCTCTTCAGATATTTCTTGCCAAAGCCCTTCCCGGCCGAGACGGAGTTTACACAAGAGCTGCGGCTCAGATGGCCCTCGTGCCGGTGGAAGTCCACAGCTCACTGACCACAGCCCAGCCCCCCAGATAGACAGACCTGGATCAGAGTGCGCCTCCTCCTCTGGGCTCGGCTCCTTCAGCAGTAGGATGTGAAGGCTGAGCTGATGATCTGTTGTGGGGATGGTGTACGTGTTCATTCATTCGTTCCACAAGGGTTTGTTGAGCACCTACTGTGTGCCAGGCACAGCTCTGTCACTGGGGGTTCAGTGATGTGCAAAACCAGACAGGAGTCCTTGCTTCCTGGTACTTAGATCCTAATAGGGGAGAGACAGTTCCTAAGTATGTGCACAAATAAATGTGTTTTCACTGCACGGGTAAGTGCTGTGAAGGACGGTGGAGCACATGGGCCTGAGGAGCTTGTAACAAGGAGGTCCTCACCCAGGAGGGGGCGCAGGTGAGCAGCTGCAGAGCACAGGCTGTGATGGTGAGGAGTGGGCTTTGAAGGTATGGGAGGCACTGAGTCCTAAGCACAACCCCTCTGCCAGTCACTTTATCTCTCTGCACCTCAGTTTCCTCACATCTAAAAATGGCACTGACATCAGGAACCATTCATGGTGTCGTAAGGTTTCAGAAGGACAACATGTTTGAAAGTATCCAGCACCAGGCAAATTACATTGCATTTCACGTCTAAGAATAGCTTTGGAAACAGAGATGTTCTATTTTATACCAGAGTTTTAGCTGTGGAGGAGGAGTGAAACAGCTTTGAGGCCTGTTTTTTACAAAGACCAAGCTCAAGGTCTGTTCTGGAAGGTGCCTGGCTTCCCTTAATCACGGAGCCATGTTTGAATCACTTGACTTTGAAAACACAGGGACGACCGCGCTGCATGATTAAGTGACAGAGGTCTAGGCAGTGGGGGCTGGCAGTAGGTTACACATCCCTGGCCTGATCCCTTGCCATTTATACACGAGGAAATGTGGCTGATCATGAACAACAAAACTGGAGCGGAGAGGCATCTCCCTGCCCCACGGTCCTGTGCTTTTTTATATTGACTCTCTCTTTAATATTCCATTTGGAAATGACGGGTATTCTCTGAGGCTACTGGGCTACTTGTGAGTCCTTACGCAATCCCTTCTCAAGATAAGGCAAGGTTAGCACTCTCTCGTAACTCCTCAAAGCCCGAGGATTGCTCCTTTAATCTTACCAAAGCAAACAAGAGGACAGAAATAACACATCAATTGTTGAAAATTCAAGTGGCCAAGAATAATAAATAATTGCCACATAGCTTGAGGTCAGGGTCGTAATTTATTGGAGGCTGTTCAAGAATTCGAAACTTTCCTCTAAGTTAATTTTTCACATCTTGTTTGGATCCTTGGGGCTCTTGTTTCCAAAAACAAGACCATCAGATCTCTCCTGCACATGTTATTCTTGTTGACGTGCCAGGCATGCAGCAAAGTGAGGTCCTCTCTTCTTGGATGGGGAATGGGGTCCCTCCCCCTAAAATCTGTATTTCAAAGTATTTGAGCCTCCTGAGATTTCGGATAGTTGTCTTTCGTGCTCTGCTAGCTGTATCAGAGGTTGCAAACAACGACGAACATGTGCTGGTTAATTTAAACACGAAAGGGATTTATTGGAAGGGTAGGGGCGGGTTCAGAGCTTAGCCAGGAAGGCTGGAGAGCTGTCATGACAGGAAACAGAGGAGGCAAGGCTCAGCTCAGGGTGCCACCCCTGGGCCCTCAGTCCTCTGTGGCCACCTCGGATGATCTCAGAGTGTCCTGGTGCCTTTGGGCAACCCTAAAAATCCATGCCCTCGGTTAGGAGCATCTATCTGCTCACCACACCGAGGCCACTTGACCACCCTTAGATCACCTGACTCCACTGGGGTGCCTACACTTTAGCAACAACTCTAACCCTACCCTTGTTTTCCGATGTGCCCCTCCCACTTATCTTGAGATTTCCCCCAAACAGAGGGTGTCAGGATGCTGAGGGGCCAAAAATATCAACTGTCCGTTACACAAACATTTATATGCTTAACCACGTCTTCCATTAACTGGTTGGCCAATCAGAGATTGGCTACCCGTGTGAATTTATTTTGCCCAGAGAAATCATTTATTATCTCTCACATAATAATCATCAATGTCAAGTACATCATCATGGTCATTCCCCTCCTCCCTATCATGTTCATCCCCACCATCATCCCACTGATGGTCCATTCACCTCCCCCCCACCCCGACTCACCTGGGCTGCTGTTTCCCTCCCCCTCCTCACCCCTCAAATATTCCTTCCTCCTCCTCTCCTACCCCAATTTGACTCTGCTTTTATTTCATTGCAAAATGGAAGCAATCATAAAGGAACCCTCTTGTCCCTAAGGCCCATCTACTAATGTGTCTGTGCCATACACGCCTCTTTCTCACCTCGTGCCAGCGGAGGCCAGCCCCTCGGTTTGTTCAGAGGCCATCCAGCAATCGTCCCCTGGCATGTCATCGTTCATTGTTCTCTCTCTAGTAGACCCTTCCTATTACCATGTAAATGTATTATGATCATTTCCATCTTAAAAAAATTCCCTTGAGCCCACATCCCCTACCAGCTATCATCCTTTTTCTCTCCTCCCCTTTGTAGAAAAACTCCTTCAGATAATCAGCTGTACTCACTGTTCCCACTTACTCTCTTCCTGCAGCTCTTAAGCCCATTCCAGTCGAGCTTTCATCCTAAACACTCCACTTAAGTCATTCTCAGCAAGGTCACCAATGACCTCCGGATGGCTCATTCCAGGGGCCAGTTCTGATTCATGTTATTTTGACCTACGTGCCATGTTTGACAAAATCTATTACTCCTTCCTTGAAACCTGTCTCCTGTGGTCACTTAGACGCCCTCTCTTCTGGTTTCCCTCCCATCTCCCTTGCCACTCTCTTTCAGTCTCCTTTGCTGGCTCCTCCTCATCTTCAACCCCTGAGTGGGAGACCTCCCATCTACCCACACACGCTCCCCGGTGGTCATAGCTGGTCCCTCCCGGGTGTGTATCTCCAGCCCAGAGTCCCCCACCTCCAGACTTAGGCATCCAACTGTCTCCAGTCTCTTCTAAAAGATCCAATAGGTGTTTGGATTTTCTCTGCTAAACCTTCTATAGCCACTGTCTTTCCCATCTCCGCAAATGACAACTGTTCCCTTCTACTTGTTGAATGTAAAATCCTTGAAGCCTTCCTTGACTCCCCTGCTAAGATCCCTAATACCCCTCATCCACCCATGAGCAAAATCTGTTGGCATAACCTTTGAAACATCCAGAATGACTTATCACTGCCTCAGTTTCTACCACCGTGGTCTGGTCTGTCATCTTCTCACCCCTGGATCATTACAAGCGCTCCCTAACCAGGCTTCCTGCTTCCCCCGACCACTCACTCCACAGACTATTCTCATTACAGCCAGTGTGAGCCTTTCAATATAGAGGTCGGGTCACATGGGTCCTCTAGGAGCTCTGCAGGGGCTCCATCTCAGGGTGAAACCAAGGCCCTTGTGATGACCCAGCAACGCCCTACATGATCTGCTTGCCCCAAATGCCTTCACCTCTCTAAGCCCATTTCCTCCTGCTCTGCCCTTGACCCATGCCTCTCAGCCACACTGGCCTTCGTGCCAGTCTTTGAACAATCCAGGCACCACTTTTCCTTGGCTTGTTTCCAGATCTCTTTGTATCTTGCTCCTTTGCTTCCTTCGGCTAAGGTCACCTCATCAGTGAAGCTTCCCTGACCACCACCCTACTTAATATCACATCCCACTCTCCCTCCACATCTGGCACTCTCTGTTCTTCTTGCCCCTTTGTAAGTTATCTCCGTAGCTCTTCCCACCATCTGACCAGTGTGTTTGCTTCTTTGTGTTGTGTTTGCTGTCCCTGAAGCTACAAGGAGGCAAGAGCCCTGTTTTGTTTGCTGTTCTTTCTCTAGCATTTAGAATAGTAGTCACGGGCAGTCAGGAGGTACTCAAAAATATGGGAATGAATGAATGTCTGACTGGATTCCATGTCTAGGTTATTAAATGTCTTATGATTTTATAAGTTTTGATGCACAGGATTTCATGTGAGCCCCCGAACGACCTAGTGAGATAGGCCACCCAGACCCCTCCTGGGCTTAGATGAAGAAACAGTGGCTCATGGGATCTAACTGATTGCCCAAGGATGTGTGGCTGCTTCATGCGTGCAGTTCTGGTCCGAGAGGAGTTTCTGCCCCTCTCCCTCAGCTACCCCACGAGGGCTCCGGTTGTATTAGTGAAAGCTGAGAGCTTTCAGGCATTCACTGCTATTTATTTTCCATTGCAGCGCTGATGAGAAAACCCCGTATCTAGCCCTGGGGGCTGTGAAGAATATCTCCCTAAACATCTCCATCTCCAACCTCGGGGACGATGCCTACGATGCCAACGTGTCCTTCAATGTTTCCCGGGAGCTTTTCTTCATCAACATGTGGCAGAAGGTAAGGAGGGCACCCCCAAAGAGAGCCTTTGGTCCAGCGAGTGCATCTGTTGACTTTCATCATGGTTCGGAACGTGCAGTGATTCTGCAAAGATGATTTTGTTATGTGGAGTACCACTCGGGACAATTCGAATTTTTTTCCTCCCGGACTGAGAAGGTAGGTGGGTAGAGCTGGAGAAGAGTGCCAGGGCAGCATCGATGTCTTCCGTTGTTGCCCACCCGTTCTGTCTTGTGAAACCCACCCCACGCGGTTTCAGGTCTGGCCCCTCCTCTAAGACAATACATGGTCACTGTCTCCAGCACGCGCATGTTCCGGAGAGTTCCGGTGTTAGGTCGGTAGCTGTGAACAACGAGAGCTGCGGACAGACTGCAGCTAATAATGCTTGTTACCGCCAGCGATGCGTTTGATGCTTTCACTAGAGGGTCATGTTCATCATCCCACACTTTGGCATATTTATTTATTCCTGACATACTTGAGTGAATGGAGGAAATTAAATTATTTCCATGGATTGAGTGGGCTTTTTAGAGTGAATTAATTTATTTGAACGAATGGGAGTTTAAATTGCGTGGTAAGGAAATGGGCGCCAGAGCTCCCTCCTGGCTTGGAATCTGCCTCCAGGAACCACCTTTGGCGGGGGGAAGGACCAGCCTTCTCGGTAGGCAACAGGCAGAATGGGGGGCTGGAACAGACCCCCCTCTGCCCCATGACTGCGCCCGTTGTCCTGATGGGGATTTCTTGCAGCTTTTCCTAGTGTGTACAGCCTTGAACTATAGCGCCTTGATGTCTGTGTTACAATGGAACCAAAATCACGCTGAGCGTTGTCGCCCTGCCCACAGATGAGCACCGGGCACACCTTCAGACCTACTGGCAGCCTTTCTCCTGCTCAGGCACATCTCCTGCCAGACTCAATGGTTCTGCCAGGACCATGCCGGTCTTGCTCAGTTGAGGAGGCAGCTGAGGCCTGTAGAGCCGCCTAGAGGGGCAGAGCTTCGAGAACTTCCTGGGAGATCATCTCAAACTTTCTGCTGCTCAATAGCTTTTGGGAGCTCCCAGGTTAGGAGAGGACCCAAAAATAATTAAGAAGGACCGCAGGAAGGGCGTGCTTTCCACTCACCTTCTACACCCTAAAAATTGTCCCTGGTTCAGGCCCCGCCCCATCAAGAGTACACCAAATATCTATAGGGTTTCAGTATCTCTGCCTACACACAGAATCTCTTCTACTGAATTTCTTGTGCTGTGATGCCATCTTCCTGTCAGGAGTGGGAGGGGGGAGAAGGGTTTTCTCAGGGACCGGACCTGTGAAACGCGTTTCTATGGTAACTGAGAGGATGTGGTTAGTGACCGGGTCATTACCTTGCACAGATTCCTCTCACTCAGGGCCCATGGGAGAAATCTCTCCTGGTCTCAGAATTAGGAATAGCTGTGCTTTTTCTGAACAATGGGCATATTTTTACCTGTGGACACAATCATCCGTGTGACTAGGCTTTGTTCTCTCTGTTGTCCGCTAGAACGTTCAGAGCCGCCGCACTCTGTCGGTATACAGGACCGGGTAGTATTAGTTCATGAACTAAAGAGCGTCCTCCATCGCTCTTCACTTCCCTTCACCGTGGTTTTCTTTCTAGCTTGGAGACTGCGTAATAGTCTATCATAAGATAGACTACGGATTACCTACACATTCCTGTTATTAGATATTTCATTATTTCCAGTTTTATTCTCTATTAAATAATATTGTGATGAGTATCTCTGATGACTGTCTCTTCTACAGAGATCAGTATGAGCAAATGTTTATATTTTTCGTCTTAAAACTATTCGAGGGAGGTAGTGTTTATTGACCACCTACTATACGCAGGGGTTTTGCATACATGTTCCCATTCCCACCTTACTAACTGCGATCCTGGGGATCTGCTTTATGGGAGGGATGTTCCGGGAGAAGAGAAGTGAGAGAAGCAGGGTGGGCGTCAGGGATAGGGCTGAGTAGGGATGTGGTGTCACAACAGCTAGCCTTGGTCTGACTTACAGGGTAGAAAGAGAGGGAGGGATGCTCTAGAACAGGGGTTCCCCAATCCCTGGGCTGCAGACCAGTACCAGTCCATGGCTTGTTAGGAACCGGGCCTAATGGGCAAGTGAGCGAAGCTTTGCTCCCATTACCACCTGAGTTCTGCCTCCTGTCTCCCCACCCCCAACCATCCGTGGAAAAACCGTCTTCCCCAAACCAGTCCCTGGTGCCAAACAAGAAGGTCGGAGACTGCTGCTCTAGAACACAAATCACTCAGCAGAATCATCCTCCCTTGAACTGGTGGGGAGCATCCTTTCCATACCTCTGTCATCGCTGGCCACTGTTGTGGGGTTGGGTTAGTCGCCTCCCAGGCATTCTGGATGAGGGAGCTCTGGTCAGTTAAGGACAGTGCACCTGAGAATGACACAGGGAGGTCACTAGCCACTGTACCTGATTATGGAGAAAATGAGAATATATCCCAGGTATATTTTTGACATTGAATTTCAACAACCAGTAAAACCTTTGGCACAGGGAAGCCTAGGCTTCCCTTTGGTAGAAAGTCGACACGGCGTCAGGGGCTCTTCGGGATGTGTGAGCACTAGTGTGAGGGAGGTGGCAGGGCACAGAGACATCACAGAGCAGCTACGGAGGCCGGACCAGCCAGAAAAGCAGATAGGCCAGATGACCCTCCATGTGGCAGGAAAAGGGAAAGGGACAAAAGGGTCCCCTCCCATGACCATGACCCTGACTGTAACTGGGGTGTGAATGGCATTGCCTGGCCCAGAACACAATCCCAGCAGCACTGAGGTGAGCAGTGAAGGGAAACAGGAGAGCCTACCCACCCCCGCGCGGACCTACACAGAACCAACATGGGCCCTACACAAGGTTCTAACAGGAAAACTAAGAAAAGTACAACTCAAGATATAGAGGGAAAGCACGCCTTTTAAAAAGATTATTAATACAAAGCAAAAGTAAATTTTGCAGAGCATTCACTTTTGTTCTCGAAGAAATCCAAGAACAAATGAACACCACAAAAGATCAGAGAGTAGAACAGCAGAATGGGATGAAATGGAATAAAACAAGAGGGAAGCAAAAATCAAGATTGTGGGTGGGATAAGGAAATAGAAGGAAACCAAGAAAGCAATGGCAGAATGAAAAAATGGGTTATAAGCAGGAAAGAGCAGACTTAGCGGTATGGAAAATTGATTCATTATCGTACAGGGCATATTTGAGAAAGTCTCTGAGAATTCGGAGAAAAGAACATAGTAATGAAGGAGGATGACCGTGAAGAGCACAGGTACAGAAGGTAGAATCAGCAAAGAGAAGAACAGTTGCAATAGAAGAAGATATGAGCACAGAAGGATCTCCACCTTCCCGAGCGGGTGCTGCAAATACCAGGCAAAAAATACTGAGAACAGTTTAATGTGTACACATAGCTTTATGAGATTTTTTATTTTAAGGATATGAGAATAGCACTACTGCTATCTAACAGGAAACAAAGACATCAGTTTTCTACAGACTTCTTTCCTGTAACATTAATATCAAATATTAGAGTATGTTCTGTTGTGAATTAAGAATTCTATACCCAGCCGACTTGCCCTCCGTGGTGAAGGCAAAGGTATCCTCAGATACACGAGCATGCATAGAGTCTACTAACTTTCCGAGTTTGGATCCTCCCAAAACTCGACCCTGACACAATGACTGAGGTGCAGGTAGTTTATCGGGCAGTGATCTCAGGACGCCCTGGGTAGAAATGGTGCGTTTGGACAGGGAAGGGATGGATGAAAAGACAGAACAGTGTGGACGGATGAGCAGGTGACCACTGCAAGCAGCTCGGGCTCTGTCCTGCTGCAGGTCCTCAGAATGACAGACTCTGGGACACACTTCAGAACCGTTCTCCTGAGGGCTGAGGATTTATCCACCAGCTCCCATCACTCATCCATGGAGAATCACTCCACAGACTGTAACTCTCCAGCACTTGGAGCCTTCTCCAGCTACGGGCCACATGCCCTGGGGCGAACAAACCACTAAGGCAGAGGGATGTGGGAAGCCATCGGCCTGGGAGGGAACTGGCTTCAGGTGACCCACCTTCTCGTCGACTCTGGAGAATGTGAGCAAGCTGCTGGCAGCATCTGCTGCAGTAACGGTAGAAGCTTCAATCACCGTGAAACTGTTTCCAATACGTTGTTACAGATAAAGCCCTCCAGGAGTCGTTGAATGAAAAGTGTGTCAAAGCCAAAGAAACACAGAAATAAGCAAGAACAATTTTTACAAATACTTAAAATGCTAAGCAAATATTAAAAAACTATTGCCACAGTAAATAACATAATTTAAAAGATAAGCTTCTAATGTCGATTATACCACAAACATTCAAGAAGCAGCTTACTCTTGTCACTCCTACTTCACATTCTTCAGAACGGGGTCCAGATTCCTCAGCTGCCCACAAGAGGCCATGCTGAGCCTGGGCCTCCCTGCCTCCCCCCGCCCACCCCAGCCTCATCATTTCACCGCCCCCCTCTCCCCCATACACACTTGAAGCCAGTCCTAATTTATTGCAGAAGTTGCCCTTACCCTGGAATCCTCTTGCCCCCATTGTGTTTAATGAACTGCTGTGCCTTCACGTCTCAGCTCAGGCGTCACCTAGGCGGTGCCTCCCTCAGCTGCCCAGGTGATGTGGGGGGTGGCTGGTGGATGGATATCCCTCTTGTCCAGTGTCACGAAGCAACTCAGAGCCCAGGCCTCCAAGGTCCCCAGTCTCCTCTGTCATCACATGATTAGTGACATATATGTTTCTGAGACTGAAGAAAAAATACCTCCTGAGATGGATTTTTCTATCCTGACGCCAGGCTGCTCTCCTGATTCTTTTCTTCAAAGCAGGGGTGTCCGCCCTGCAGCCCCCGGACCACGTGCAGCCCAGGATGGCTGCAAATACGGCCCAACACAAAATCATGAATTTACTTAAACATTATGAGATTTTTTTGCAATTACGTGTCGCAGTGTATTTAATGTGTGGCCCAAGACAACTCTTCTTCTTCCAGGGTGGCCCAGAGATGCCAAAAGGTTGGACACCCCTGCAAGGGAAGGCTGCTTGTAAAAATGTGGTATGCACATGGAGGACCATCTGCTGGCTCTCTGCTCGCCTGTATAAAGCTCACTTGAAAACACTCTATAAAGCAGGACTTCATTTGTTGGTGGCTACCCGGCTGGTTGATTGGCCGGCTGGCGTGTGCTGTCTGGCTGGAGCGCAGCATGTAATGGTCACATAATAGTCTTCCGTGGAGCAGTGACAGGGATCTGTGAGGGGCGGGTGGGGGGGGTGCGTACAGTTAAAAGGGAGAGTACGAAAGAGTAAAGAAAACTCTTGGGAGCCCCTCCCAAGCCCCGGGGAGCTCCAGGGTCACATCCACATTGGGTTCTGTGGGACTGACACCTCCAGAGCACATGCCACAGAATATAACGCGAATGGGCCCCCGGAGTTGTGCAGACATGTGGTCCTGGCGTCCAGGAAAAATCAAGTTTTGATTTCTTGCTGTGGTGCCTCTGACACAGACGCCTTTGGCTCTTCTTGCCTCTGTGAAGCGGAGCGGATTTGTTTGGACAGTGGGTAGTAGGGACCTGCGAAGGGCCAGGGCAGCGCCGGTGTTTGGAGACACGAAGATGGGCCGGAGCTCCCAGCCCAGTGGGTGGAAGCTGTGTCAGCAAGCAGGGAAAGCACAGACATGCCAGCTGCCCTGCAGAGGTGCCGGAAGCTGCTCCGAAGCACAGATGTGGCCAGGTGAAGCAAGTCATTATTGTGGCTGCTAGTCTTTGGTTGGACCAAATCCTCGGATAAAGGCTTAGTGTTGATGCTTGGGCCTCTGAAAAGTTGGTATCAGCGCGTTGCAGAGCTAAGGCGGGTGGGTCGATTTATGTGAGTAGTGAAGGAGAGAGCTGGGCTGGCGCAGGGGTGAGAGGCCAGAGGCGGACAAAGGAGGAAAGACAGGGGAAGTCCAGCAACGGGCTGCCCTTGTGGGATAAAGGACCAGTATCGATCCTGTTGGTGGGTGGCCTCAGGACATTTTGGGAGCGCTGGTGCTAAAGTTGCTTGTCAGTTCAGAATCCTGCACTCCTGAATGTTTCATGGAACCAAGAGCGAGAGAAACTCAAAGACGGCGCTGGGTTCACAAGTATATCTTCTGGCCATTAACTGTTATGATGCACTTGGAAACAGACATGGACAGAGCGTAAGGTTCGAGTCAAGTGCAAGAGAGCTCCCAGCTGGCCTTTGGGTGCATGGGGGACACAGCAGCTTGTCACGGAGTTACAGAGGAGGCCCTGCTGGGAGAGAAGGGGCAACAGGGACCGAGTCCTTGGCCCAGGGTCTTCTCCACACTGTGAACGCTCTCTAGGTTTCGGTGTCCCTGATGCTGCCCTTGAAGGAAAGAATTGAGGGCAGTTAGCTTATTTAGGAGGTGCAGAAAATGCTAGGAGGGAGGTGGAGACAGCTAATGAAGTGTGAGATGAGGCTTAATCCCGAAGGGAAGGGCCCGTGTGGGAAACAGAGCAAACTACAAACCTCAGCGGGGAGGGAGCTGGGGGAGGTTACACCCCTCCCAAAGAGTCCATGCTCGAGGCCTTCTGGGGTGTGCCTTCCCCAGTCCTTCTGTCCTATCGTGGGCATGAGCAGGGGAGCCCCAGGGTTCTGGAAGATGCCCTCGGGAGCAGAGATGCAGCCATGGGCTGGAGCGTGGGGCGCGGGGCATCTGAGCAGGGCTCACCGGCACCCGCTGGAAATGCCCGCAGCATCGGAAGCACCTCCAGCATGAGCACCTCCCTTTCTAGACTTGAGAGGTTGTAAATCGGCCTAACAGAACTTCGCTGCGGTTCCAACGTGAGAACTAGAGACGCACACCTCACAGTCTGTGGGGGCGGGGCAGGGGGGCAGGGCAGGGGTGGGACACTGGGGAGCAGGGGAGCCTGGGAGAACGGAGGACTCCAGCCTTGTCTGACTCTCGGCAGAGTTGCTGGTAGTCAGGTGGGAATCACGGCCCGTGCCGCCAGACTTCCTATTTTTCAATAAAAGCCAGAAATCCACATTTTTATGTGAAAAGTTATGACTTTGGCAGCTAATTAAAACGTTCTTTGAACATTGTATGGGCCAAACAAAACATGTCGACGGACCACATCCAGCCTGTAGGCCACCAATTTGTGACCCCCGGCTGAGCTGTTCTCCACGTGTTCTCGTCCCATTCACTGGCCCGCCTGTTTCCCAGATGGCTCCGTGTTTCCGGTGGACCCAGTCCGTCTGCAGCTTCGAGTGTGTCTCCCGTCCATCCCTGGCTGGCAGATAAGCTAGCCCAAGAGATCTGGAATTTGAGGGCCTCAGGTGTGAGTGTATTTTGGGGCTGGGGGGATGGAGGTGATTACAGAGGGTCAACTCAAAAAATGTCCATGGAATTTTTGGAGCTAATGGCGGTTCGAAAACTATATTCAGGTAGAATGTTCGTACTTGGTCGTGATTGTGGGAAGCAGCTAAGCCGGAGTTTTCATTCTAGAAGTTCTTAGGAGAGAAGGAAAATAACAAGCAGCCACAGAGGAGAAGAGGGCTGGGGAGGCTCTGGCTGCTGTCAGCCGCCAGGTGAAGCGCCAGCTCGGTCTCTCGCCGTCCCTGGGACCTCGGGCCAAGGGTTTTCTCTCTGCACCCCGGTTTCTGTCTCTTTAGAGTGAGACATGCTGAGAATTAAATGAGGCCTACGCTGAATTACTTGTACACGTTGGTGCGTGATGTGCAGTTCATTCATCGACTCTGGAAGCATTCATGGTCCTCTACTCCAGACCAAGGTTCAGTGCTGAGGGGGGCGAGGGAAAAGAGCAAGAATATAAGGCAAAGCATGTACACCTGAGGGTGGTGGCTCTTTTTTCAAATCAAAAATCAAGAGTCCTGGTCTTAACTAAAGCTTGTGTGTGTGTGCACATGTGTGTGCATATGCATTGGTGTTGCCAGAAAAGAGAGATAGTGTTAAAGTGGACATGTTTTATATTTGACGACTTACTTTTGTTTCAAAAACTAAAATTACATGAAAGTTAATGTAAAACTTAAATATATGAGTATATCAGTTCCATAAATGTTTGTGTTAGTTTTTGTGGTTCTTATTTGTTTGTTTTTAATTAAGCTGGTTGATTTTTTTTTCATTGGCTTTTTGCTGAAATATTGGAATTTCTGGTTTGGGGATGTTCCTTTTTTAAAATCCAAGATACATAATTGTTCAAATATGTGGTGCATGCGATCAGTAATGTCAGAGTTGAGAGAACGAGGAGAACGGCGTACTCCGAAAACAATGGGGTCCCGCATCTTGAAGATCAGGCAGGGGGTCCACCAGCCCAGAAGTCTGCGGGAGCGTGGCAGGCCCCTCGCAGCCCGGCGGAGGAAGTCACCTTCTTTATCAGCTGGGCGAGGATGGGCCGTCTGTGTTTTAACTGAGGGTCTGACCTGAGGAAACAGAAGGACAGAGGCTGGAGGAAGAGCAAAGAGAGAGGAAACAGGCAGGAAAAGTCGGAAGGTGAGATTCACCATCTGGGCACGGCTGGGGGAAAGATGCCCATCAGCTGCCATTGGTCGGAAGTCACTGAATTCGGCTGGTGACATGCTGCACCACTGTCTGATCTCCTTGAGAGACTGAGCTGGAGGGATGGATACTATGTTCTTTTATTTTCTCCCGTGACAGGGCCTCATGTGGGGGGGGCGGGGTGACAATGTTAGAATTTGCCAGAAGGAAAGCTCACTTTTGCTCTTTCTGAGGAGTGAGGGCTTTGAGTCCTGAACTAAAACTCGGCCTCCAAGTCGGCTCGGGGCGGAAAAGCACCAGGTCAGCTTTGGCAGCTTGTAGGTGGCTTATTCTTCATGACAAGAGGCACAGAGGGCCTATAAGTTAGTTTTCCTTGTAAGGCGATTCTTCCAGCGTGTATCTACCTTTACCACAGAAAGGGCGGCCCTTCTCTCGCGAGTTTCTCTCTTCTCACTTTCAAAGCGCATGGCACAGGATGGCGCCAGGCGACAAAACCTATCCTGTTTCTAACCTGGACAGAGCGGGAAAGATAGACACTTGCGTGTTTGTCTTCCTTTATATTTGGGGGAGTGCCCTGGCCTGTTCTCAGACAGAAGAGTCCGCACAGGCGCTGCATCCACACACAGGTGATGCCAGGTGAGGAACTGAAAACCTGGCGTGGCCGGGCTTTGTGGTCCCCGCCACCTATTCCTATCCTTCTGAGGAAGGTCAGGGCCGGTAGAGGGTCAGGAACAAAATGAATTGTATTCAGGGAGGCCCGGAAGTCAAACACCGCTCGCACGGCAGAGGGGCTGGCTGCAGAGGTGGGTGGGTGCGCCTCATCCTGGGTTGCGTAAGCAGATTTCAAAGAGCCTTTGCTCCCTCTGCCACCGCGCTCGTTCATGGCAGGAACTGATTTTCATTGCGCTCTGCTTTCTCCGGTGTCTCTCGTCAAGTTAATAGTAGCCGCGAGTAAAATGCAACCCTTAGATGTTTATAGTCATCTCAGCCGGGCCATTAAGATGATGAATGAACTTGCTGCTTGCCCTTGTAAGGGAGCCCTAAGGGTGGATATCGATACTCAGAAAATAATAAGTCTTTTCCGCCCCCTTCCTGTTTTTAATCCAGTGCCCCAAGCCCTGTGGTGACTTTACCTTGAACTTCCTGCCTAATGCCAGGCAGAAAAACCTCACCTGGCTCCCAGCCCACGTGAGGCTCTAACAGCAGCAAGCTCTTCCTTCCTCTTCAAGGTTGGTCTTCCCATCTAGCCTGTCAAAGGTAAACCCCACATTCCCAAGAGACCTGTGGCATTTCTGAGTTGTTTCTACTGGCCCTGACCTTCCTCAGGAGGATAGGGGTGGGTGGTGAGGACCATGCCAGGTTTTTAGTTCCTCACCTGGCATTACCTGCGGCCATTGAATTAGCATCCTCTGGCCCTGCAGTCAGAGAGATCCTGACCCAGAGGGTAACTGTGCCCGGGAGAAGGGCCGGGCCCTTCCTGTGGCCGTCGGCAGTGAGGAAGTGGTGGAGAAACCCAGATGCCCATTTCCAGTCACAGCGTGGCCCCAGCGTTCCACGGTGGGGCTCAGTTTTCACATATATGAAAAGCTTCATTTGTGTATTCACTGCTTTTGGAAGGAAGGCTACGTTTTGCTTTAGCAGTGTCAACAGAACTGTAGCTATGACAAGGATCAATTAAGAAGGACGTTTCCCAGAGCTGCGGGACTCAGGCAAATCTATGGTGGGGGAGTTTAGAAAACATGTGTGAAATATCTGGGTATTTTTTTCTAATGACCTGCAAAACGGCAATTCAATAATTTCCTCGTCTAAGGGAAAAAGGGGAGTCTTGGATTTTAAATCGTTTTCATAAAGCAGCATCGCACCTCTTAAAAAGAAAGCCATGAAAATGGTCTGCTAAGCTAAGGCAAATAAAAGAAAACTTTTCAAAAAATCAAGAAGTCTGTAGGTGTCTCGGGCTGGGTTTCCCTGAAGCAGAGCCTGAGGTGCGGATGCATGCCAGGTTCCCCGGGGAGACATGGAGGGGGTGGCAGAGCAGGACGGGGTGGGGTGCAATCGTAGGCAAAGGACCACAGAGGGTGTCCTCAGCCCGTGCCTGCCAGGGGGGCACTAAAGTGCGCACCCCAGCACCGCCCCATCTCGAGGCCTGGAAGCTGGGTTTTTGTTCTCCCACAAGGGTCACTTACAGAGGAATAAATGTCCCAGGCACTTGCCACCCTCTGAGGGTGAGGTTTGGACAGAGCGGCTTTGGCAGCATGAGGGCCGGCCGCCAAAGAAGGTCTGCAGGTGCTGGCTGTTGGAAGCCAATGCAAACTGAAGCCAGAGAGAGGGCATATGAAGGGGGCCCAAGGGGGTCTGGGGGGGGGCATTGAAAGTGTTTGCTACAGCACAGTTACCATCAATTTGTCCCTTTTGTGTTCTGAAGGGCATGTTGCAAGCATATTGCCCAAGATCTTTGAGCTCTTGAAGTGTTTGTGTGGTATTCTCAGTGTCGGTGGCCCGCAGGATATTCCTGCCACCTCTGAATTCGGGAAGCAGCACGGATGCCCACGGAATTTCCCAGAGAACACGGGCGCACAGCGGCAGCCATTACAACCCAGCTGGCAGAGCTGGCATTCCATCCCTTTGAAGCCAGGCTTACACAGAGTCAAGGATTCTGTAGCCTCTGCTGCTTGACAGCCACTGGCGTTATTCTTGCTCTGGCACCTGAGGATAACCAGCCAGCCCTCCCTGGTCTCCTAAGCAAGTGGAGTAAGCAGCTGACTTTAAAAATCAGTTAGGAATGTGTTTAGCGGCGTGGGACAGAAAAGCTAACTCTTAGCAGCTGATCCTAATGAGATTTTGATTTTTCTCTGGTAACAATAAATCTAGAATTGGACGTTTGAAGACAGGTAAGCAAGTGCATGATGCCTCCAGGAACCCAGTTCCTCTGTCTCTTAGCCTTTCTTCACACATGATGCTTCTTGGTTTGTGAGCCCACTACTGCAGCTGCGTTCAGGTAGCAAGAAAGACCAGGACCAGGCCTGTCCCCTTTTGAAGAGCTTTCCTGGAGATTCAGCACATTGGCCAGAACCATGTCACATGGCCATCCCTGGCCCCCAGGGAGGCCGGGAGATGAGTTTTCTGAGCGGGGCACATTGCCACTCCAGACTCAGCTGGGCCCTGTTCGTAGGGAGGAAGGGAGAGGCAGCCATTGGGAGGGATCAGCAGAGCCGGCCACAGCAGGAACCTGGGAGAAGAGGTCTTTGGCAAGCATGTGTCTCTGAGATACCTAGCAGAAAGAGGGAAAGGTGGAAGATCAATCAAAAACAGGAAAATGATCAGCACAATTATTCTTACTTTCATATTGCCAAATTCTTTAGGCTCTGTATTACCGCATTTAGGTTTTTTTTAAAAAAGTCCTCCTCAAGAGTACCTGTTGGGGGGATCTGGCTTCGCCACGTCCGGTGTAGCAGAGCACCTGGTGGGAACCAGCAGGCGACGTGGCCCAGGTCTGTCTTTCCAAGCAGAGCCCAGCGAGGCTGCTCCTTCCGTAGATGTCAGGTCCTGATACAGTATAAGGTGATCTTACCTGTCCGCCTTACCTATCTTTATTAACACACACATTTATTTTCACAAGATGAAGCCAGTCCAAGGATACTTGCAATGTATTTGGTCGTTGGACCTCCAACAGAGATGGCCCAGCTCTGTGTCTAGGCCAGTCTGCTTGTGGAAGGCCAGGTCTAGTTCCCTTGTCCTTCTGACTATGCGGTGTGTGGGTTTCCAGCCCCTTCTTCACTGTTAGGGTTATCTGCCTCTCTTCTCTCTCTAGTTTAGCATCTTCCTTCTTAAAATGTGGAGCCCAGGCCTGAGCTGCTGTTCAATGAGCCCAGCATAGAACTGTTATCGCACCAGGTCTAAAAGTTAGATTTCTGTCGATGTGGCAGCCACAGCACAATTATATTTATTCAGGATGCATTTGTCCTACTCATCATTCCTGGTCTTTGTGTCATGTGTAGCCTTGCCACTCGGAATATGGTCCATGGACCAGCAGCATGGCGTTCACCTAGGAGCTTGTTAGAAATGCGGAATTCAGACCCGACGACCCCAGACCTTGGCTTGTTGATGAGATACTTGGGAATTGGTGTGCATACCGAAATCTGAGGAGGCTGTCACTCCTGATTCAAGGTCCTCTAACTTGGTGACTCACCAAGGCATTGAAGAGGACCCCAAATGCACTTCAAGCAAGGGGCTAGTGGTGCTTCCATTCCCCCTGGGCAGACATGGAGCTGCTCAGTGAGTGCGCCGGCAGGAAAGCAGGCATTTCAGGAGCATCCTTCAAGCCCTGTGCTGGGCACTTTATCCCACTGAACGCTCCCTGCAGCCCCGTGAGATGGTCCCTCTCATTCCCCACGTGCAGAGGAGGGAACTGAGACTCACAATGCTAAGGGAACACAAGCATCTTATGCTCAAGACTCTTAAAGGTTAAGGAGACTGAGCTCACACACATGGCTGAGTCGGTGTGAGCGTCACCTCCTGGCCCAGCTTTCGTTGTCTTGTCTGCCAGGAAATCTCTCGGCTGCTTTGCCGAGAGACTGGTTGTCTGACTGGAGAAATCAGTCTCTGCCTCCACGACTGGAGAGGATACTGCTTCTCCCTAGTGTTGCATTTAAAAATGGCAGTCACTGCGAAGGAAGCAAGGAAGTGGATTCTTGCATAAAGAACAAAAAGCCAACCGGTACATGTGTGCTGGGGAAGACAGAGAAAATTCAAAGCCAGGATCCAAAAGGAAGTCTCAGGACAGCTCAGAGCGGTCAGAGGGCTATCTTCCTGGGGCAGAGAGAGTCACTTGGAGCCACGAGCACAGCTGCCAGGGACTGAGACTGAGATACAGAAAATGCGCCTGTCCACAGTAAGGAAGAGGAAGGAGATCCTCTCCCTAGGCCAGAGGTGGGCCCTGTTGAGACTCGCTGTGTCACTAACAGGCAATGAATGAGACGGGTATAACTTCCGCCTGGCTGAAGCCAGCGGTCATCTCTCAGTTGCCTTTTTTCTGGACCTATCGCCGGCTCTCCACCTGTTAGCACAGCTGATTGCTTCCCTTTTTTGTTTGTTTTTCGGTCTTTAATAGCATGTTTTTAAAATTGAGGTATAATTGACATGGAGTTAAATGCCTACATCTTAAGTATATGGATTAATAATTTTTACATATGTCTGAATGAGAACATTCCTATCAAGTCCAAAAATGGGGTCCTAATCCCCACAAGCCCATTCCATTTGCAGGAAGTAGCAGCTCCGTCCTTCTTGGCTTCTGTCTTTCTCTCACACACCACGTCGATTCCACAAATGGCCTGTTGGGTGAATCTGCAGAGTGTCTCCACAATCCAGCCGCCTTTCACCAGCAGCCCTGCTTCTGTCTGCCTGCAGATCAACTGCGGTAGTCACTTCCTTCGCGGTCGGTCTCTGTGTTTCCGCCCTTGCCCCTGACACTCCTTTGCTCAGGACCCTCCCATGGCTCCCCATCTCGTTGTAAAGCCTTACTCTTTACAAATGCTGTAAGGCTCTACAGGACCTGGCACAACTGCTGCCGCTCCGAACACATCACCTACCACTCTCCCCCGTCCTCTCCTTGCTGCTCCTTGCCACGCATGGAGCTTGTTCCTGCCTCGGGGCCTGCATTTGCACTGGCTCTTCCCCCAGATATGCACGAGGCCCAGTTCCTCAGGTCTTTCTTGTCTCAGCACAAACGTCACCTGATTAGAAATACCCTACAGTTCCAAACACCCATCTGATTCCTTTACCCTTCATAAAATTTCTTCATAAAACGTACTACAGCCTGAATACTATTTGTTTGTCGCTGATTGTCTTGTCCTCCCTGTAGTATAGAACAACTGTGTATTCACTGATTGTCCCTAACGCCCGCAGCACAGCCTGGGATGTAGTCGGATCTCAAGACTGTTGGGGGAACAAACGAGGGAAGGATGGATGTGTAGGTAGACGAAGAATAGGGCCGCCTTCTGGGTTCTTGATGGTCACTGTGTCAGTTACATTAAGCTTTCTATCGCTCTGGTCGTTTCTAAGTGCTGAATGCTCTTTTCAGACAATGCAGTGATTTGGAGAGGTGTGCTAATTCCTTATCTCCCTGGAAAGGCTAACCAGCAAGAATCAGAGAAGTGGAGAAATGGTACCCCCACCTGGTAACAGAGTCTTCTCTGTGGGATCAGGCCTGACCCGAGGTGCGACTTCAGTCCTCTGGTGCTGAAGCCCATCACTGGTGAGGCAGCTTTGTGTCGGTGCCTTTTAGGGGTGACCGCTGATGGACCAGGCCAGGCCTGCCCACAGGGTTCCTTGTACTCCCTCCACCTTGGAAGCTGGCCCCTCTTTCCTGCCAGGGCATCCTCTGTCCGCAAGGGTGTCGGCAATGGCCCCGGCATTGCAGGCTTTGGGAGCTGTCGCCCCAGGGGCTTGCAAATCTTCTCCGCTGGGGGTTCTTTAAACAAACCTAAAGTGGCACCCATGTCTGGGTTAGGTTTTCCCAGAAGTAAACCCTGAGACAAGACAAGAATTCAAATGCAGTGAAGTAGGGGAATGGGAAAGAGGGAAGAGAAAGCAACGGAAAAAGGACGCATCGGTCACCAGCTGCCTTTCTTTCTTTCTTTCTCCCTTGCTCCTTTCTGGTCCTCGCTGAGACAGGAGGGAGAAGTGGAGCAGCGGTCCGCAGGCTGGAGGATACGGGAAGATTAGCGTACAGGCAGGCATCAGAGCACACGGGCCATCTGGGAGCTTTGGCCACATGTTGGGGGACACAGCGAGGCCACCTGTGCTTTCAGGGAGTTCCCAGGGTCTGTGGGACAGGTGACGGAGCCCCATGTGTACATGGCTCACCAGAGGCATGGCTCAGGGCCTGGGGCGAATTTGGGAGGGGAGATGAGGCGGGTGAGTTTCCGGTACTTGAGGGGCCTAATTTTTAGCAAAGACTTCCAGGCTGCATGAGCTCATTAACAGGAACTCTGCGGTGAGAGCACGGCCGGCCTGTGAACTGGGGGATGAGAGTGGTCGTCATCACCCGCTACCGCCCATTTCACAAAGGAGGAAACCGAGGCGCCAAGAGGGTCCTGCTGCTCCAGGACGGTGCAGCTAGGAAAGAGCATCGCTGGGATTTGAGCCTGGTCTGTCACTGGGCCATGCCTGTGTTTTGTCCACCACGCGTGCGTGTCTCTCTAATGCAGGTTTGCCTTCGCCCAGGGAGGGGTCAGTGTGAGACAGTGACAGCTGCGCATGGGTTCCTGCGGTGGTGACATGGTCAGAGCTGGACATTGAGAGGTCTTCCCCAGGTTTCAGTTTTCCTCTAGGAGATGTAGGAGGGCCTTGCAGAGCAGCGAGCTCTGTCCTGTTTGCACGGACTCACCCCAACAGAAAAATACAGTTCTCCAAAGCTTTACCAGCAGGGACAGAAGAAAACTGGGGCTCCCAGTGCCCAGGGTTGAGCAGAGAAAACCTCTGGGCTGGAGAAGTGGGGCTGGACTGGGAGGGTGAGAGCCGCTGCAGACCTCACCACACAGCCTGCCGCGGAGGGGAGTGGCTGACGCGCCCCCTAAACACGCCACGTTCCTGAAAATCACGGCTGGAAACGTGTCCTCTCCTCGTGCCTCCTCCATTACGAAAGTCCGGCCTTTCTGAATGCAGCCCAGGCCTCCTCTGCACAGAGATGTGATAAGGGACCAAGGCACCCAAAGATGGGGCAGGTGTTGGCCCTGCCCCTACGGAGCACACAGCGGAGCCTCGTCTCCCAGGAAGTTCCAGGTGTTGGGACAGGAGGAGGCCCCATTTCTCCCGCCCTGCCTGGGAGAAGTGTCCGTTCTGCTTAGCACAGGGGTCTGCTCTGCCCCCACAGCCCAGTGGTAACCACTAGGAAATGTTGGCGTAAGTTTGTCCAAAATTTCTTCTTATATTTTTTATTTACTTATTTTATGTATTGGAATACCTGTTATGCAAAGGGATATATGGAGTATTTTATGCATGTCATACCAGAAATAGTAACCTTTCGCCTGTGTCATTTGTCCCCAATTTATTCTTTGTCTTTTTATAAATATACTTTTTTTAAAGATTTTATTTATTTATTTTTAGAGAGGGGGAAGGGAGGGAAAAAGACAGGGAGAGAAACATCAATGTGTGGTTGTTTCTGTGGTAAATGGGGCCCCTTTCCATTCTGTTTTATGGCTGGGTATTACATGTATGTAAAGAAAGCTTTCAAGTTTGGTATTAGTTTAACTGGTGATTTTACTGAACTCATACCTTCATTTTTCACCTTTATTAAGTGAGGCCTTCTAGAGGTAGAAATCCCGTCATGCGCAAATAATGATTTTGCTCCCCCCTTTCTAGCGTTAACACTTCACTGCTTCTTCGGGAGTCCTTCCCTGCCTCTCACTGCAAGGTGATGTGAACAGTGGCTGGCACAGGGAACGTTCTTCTCATCCTCCACTGTGATGGGGCCTGGTGGTGGCTGTCGACCTGAGTTCCATATCATATTAATCACATTAAGGAAGTGCATTAACATGATGGATGCTGACTTCTTGTCAAATAGGCTCTCCATCTGCTGGCAAGATCCTTTCAAATCTGAAGAGCTTTTACGCATGCAGAGGCGTGGTCAATTTTATTAGCATGTTGCCTAATAGCCAGTTCATTGATCTTGAAACAACTACCATTTTACAAATATCCACACAGTACTTGTCTAACTTCTCCATTAAAAACATAAATATAAGAGGTTTGTATTGAATCATATTAAACTGATATTGTTGTAGGTCAGACAGAATATTGGCAATTTTATACAGTTCAACCTAATAGACTTTCCCACTTAGCTCTGAACACCAGCTAAATCAACTGAATTTTTCAGACTCTCTTAAATGCTTTCGATACCTTAAAGAGCAAACCCATGATTCACTGATCACTAGGTTGACACTGAAAATCAAGTGCACAGGTGCTGCTTGGCGCTAGTCTGATTCCGATTTGGACCTCGGTTCTGATTTCCTCCTGGAGCTGCGCCAGCACTGACTTTCCCAGAAGAGGCAGGGCTACCTTCTCAAGCCCGGGCCAGGGTCGCCTGTGGGAGACTCAGCCCCAGGGACACGAGGCTTCTCCTCCATCTAGTCTGTTCTCCAGGTGTAGCCAGCAGCGTTGGCATTCTGCCCCGATCTCCTCCAGTCCCTTCCTGCCTTGTTTGCCCCTCCTGCACCCCCCCCCCCCACTTTGGTTTGCTTTTCACCCCCAGCATCTGTGACTCTATTTGGGAGGACTGACCTTGGGCTACTAGAGCTGCTTTACCTGTCACTACGAAGAACCACAGGGCCCCAACCTGGGCAGCGCTTGACCAGTCACTGGTTCAGATGCATGAAAGCCTTCCCCCCAGGTCAGGACAGTTCTCGGCATAGCGCACTCCGGAGCTCCCCTGCGGGATCAGGGGAGTCCACCCTTCGTGGGATTCGGCCTGAGCTTCCTCCTCACCCACTATCCTGCTTGCCCCACTCACTCAGTGGTCTCCCTGGGAACATTATTTCTTCTGAATCTTTTCATCCAAATCCCCATCTCTGGTCATACCCATACCTAAAACAGACAGGCTCCCTTTTCCATGACTAGGCTTTGTTATTACAGGGGAGACTTCCCAAATTGCTGATCTGACCAGGCAGGGTTGTTGAGAGAGAGAGAGAGAGAGAAAGACACACCACCGTCCTTTCCCTCAAATGACCATGCTGGAGTGCCTTCTGTGTGTGACCCAACCTCCGATACGTCTACTTTGTCAGTGTTCTGAGTGATTTTGTTCTGAATGAGGGCCAGCCCATTTCAGTTCCGTCTAATGTTTTTGATCCACTGGGACACTGAAATTACAACGTTTGGGAATTAGCTGTTAAAACTTACAGTATTGCCATATTAAGCTATCCATATTGCTTCCTTTTTTGACCTTTTAACAAGATCAATTTTATTTTAAAAGCTCCAGCCTCTACTTAGTGATTCCTTCTTTTAATACGTTGCTAGATTCAAGTTGCTAATATTTTATGTAGTATTGTTGTATCTATTTTCTTTTTTATTTTTTAAATATTTTATTTATTTATTTTTAGAGAGAGGGGAAGGGAAGGAGAAAGAGAGGGCGAGAAACATCAATGTGTGGTTGCCTCTCATGAGCCCTCCACTGGGAACGAGGCCTGCAACCCAGGCATGTGCCCTCACTGGGAATCAAACTAGCAACCTTTTGGTTTGCAGGCCTGCACTCAATCCACTGAGCTATACCAGCCAGGGCTTCTATTTTCATAAACAAGATTTGTCTGTAGTTTTCTTTCTTGGGTGGCCTTTGTCAGGCTGGTATCAGGCTTTAGCTGGCCTTTGCAAAAACCAAGCAGAAAGCTTACATTCTTTCTCCGTACCCTGGAAATACCTGACAGGCAGCAGAATCTAACCCTTATTGGAGCATTTGCCAGGCTCTACACTCAGTACTTAACTTTTACCAACACAGTTAACCCTCACAACCACCCAGTGAGCTGTGTCCAATTATGATCTCAGCTTTCCTGATGAGGAAACCCACATCTAGCAACGTTAAGGAAGAGCCACAGCTGGTCAGCGCCAGAGCGGGGATTCGGGCGCCGACTGGCCGACTCCAGGGCACCCTCATGCATCTTCTTTGCATAAAGAGGCTTAGTTACATGCCTGATGCAGAATGCCGCCTGCCCACGTGGCTCTGCGGCTGTTACCCTCCGCAGTGCCAGGTGCTTCATGAATTAGATCTTTCTTATTACATCATGACCAGTTTTCTTGTGCAGGAGGCAGCGGGCAAGGAAGCATTGATGAATTTTCAGGGACAGCTGCAATTTGTCTGAACAAGGCTCTCTTCAGTCTCCCCAGGATGCTGGCACACAGACCTAGCTCCCAACCAGTCCCTCCCGGAGCACGCTTTCCCGCGGTGCCTGCGTGTCTCCGCACTGGATCCTGGAAAGCTTGGCAGCGGGCTCACACTAGGGTTTTCCCCTCTGGAGTTAATTTGTCCCCAAGTGAACTCAAAAGGAGGATCACACATGACAGCTTTGTTCTTTAAGTGGGATTGGCATGGTGGAAATAGCACAGTCCTTCCTGTTTTGACGTTTACCTGTTGAACATTGGGCAGTTAGAAGCCGAGATGCTGGTGGTTTTATGTTTTTGGCACAGCGGGTCTGAAGCTTTTATAGACATCAAGGAAATTGGTAGGTGAGTGAATGACTGATCATATCATGGAACCGCTGGAGTCCCTTGACATGTTCTAATTTCCTAGTGTGCAGGTATAAAAGGGGGTGATGCTGGTTTGTAGAGACATCTGCAATTTCCCTGGGGTAAAAGCTCTTATTTTAGTTTTGTTTCACTCTGAATAAGTCAAAGTCAAATTCTATCCACAAGAGACTGAATGAATCACATAGAGCCCCTTGCTTGCATGATTTAGAACTGGACCTTGGAGAGAGAGCCCTTAATGTCTATCCTAAAGGCCTAAAGGAATTATTTCTCCTCCAAGCACTGAACTTACAGATGGGAACGTGGACGCTTAGAGTAACGTAAATGGCTTGATCACGAGTAGGATCACAACCCCATTCGTCCAGCAAATGGAAATGAATTAATGTATTAGGCAGAGGAAATGCACGAGCCGAACAGACAGGGGCCCTGCCCTCGATCTGTGCACAGTTCACGAGACGGGTGTGACTGTGGTGGGTGGCGCATGCTCGGGTACCGCGAACTTTATCTTGAGACGCTGGGGGCAGTTTTCAGGAAAAGCAAAGATGCTGGGGCGGGAAGGAACACAGGCCCCTGCAGGGAAGTCTGGGGTGGCTGAAATGGGGGGAGGGAGGGAGAGGAGAGGCCTGAATGAGGCGGAGGACAAGGCGGGGCCAGGTGACCCAGCCTCTTGGGGTACCCACACTGTGAGGTCTCTGCACCAACAGCAGGGTGAGATGGGGTGTGTTCGGTTCAACCTGCATTTGGCCTTAATGTTGGAGCATCCAAATATGTTTATAAAGTGCTGTAAAAACATTTATGTACTTATTTATGATAAAGCTCTAACAATTAAGTCTGGGGAAGAGAGGGTGTACATTTATCCTTTTTTCTTACTTTAGAAGATGCCCCCTCCAAAAAAAAGTCGTCCTTAATGAAAATAGCAACTTTTTAATTGATGCCAGAATTGTCATCATAAAAGAACTATTTACACATGGTCATTAGCCAGTTGATGGATCCAAGCGTTAAATTTTTTGTATAAAGTTCTTAGTTCAGTCACCCTCTCATGAAAAATCTGCACAGCCACGGCAGATGAAGTCACTGAAGAATCTTTACTGCTTCTGTGTCCTGTCTCCCGCTGACTTCTCGCAGCACCAACACTGGCCTTCGCCGTCCCCGGCCTTTCTCCATCCCGACCCTGATTTCCTCTCTCTGTGTTCTCGGGGTCTTCTTCTCATACGGCCACGTCTGACAAGTCTGTGTTGGCTTTGCTTTTCTCTACACAATCCATAGGGTCATAAATCATGCCAAAGCCGTCTTGCCACCCCCAAAGTGGGTTCTGAGTCCGAACACAAAGATGACAACTCGTGTGGTCTCACATGCTTTGGCAAGTTTTTCCCAAATTTCTGTCTTAGGGGCTGTTGTCTCCCCCAGGTGAAGGACATCAATGACCTTCTGTTTCTGCTGAAGTCGTCTGTTGACCATGAACTTCCTGGTCCGGAGAGTTACTGTGTCGTTCATGATGGCGGCCAACCTTCAAGCTGCCAGGGGAGAGAAAACAGAAAAAGCCCTAGCTTTAAATCTGAACCTTGTCCTTGAAGGGCAGAAGCAAAGGCTGTATATAAAAGACCTAAAAGGTTTCATTTTACAGATGGGCCAAGCCCCTGGAAAAGGGAACGGTCTGTTAAAAGTCACAAAGCCCAACGACCTATCACTTTTGGGGGGCCTCGTTTAAGAAAACCAAATCTAGGTTCAGAATAATTCCTCCTTTCTTCAGCCTCTCTGAAAGGATAGCCCGGCGCGGGGGGGCACTGAGACCCCCAGCTCGTTTCCCGGCTCAGGGTTACGACGTGTGTTCCGTGAAGTGCCCTGCCTGCTCTCTGCGTGGGCTTTCAGTCCGTTTCAGCACGCAGTATTAGTTTTGGCTTTGGGAGACAGGTTCCTTTTACTAGGCTGGAAGCATACAGCCACCATTTTATTTTGCTTGTGCCCCGGCATTAATTGGGCAATGAGAGGAAAGAGTCTGCATACTGAGTAGCTCGGCTCTGTAAAAGGCACAATTCACCCGGCTTTCTAGTGCCTGGCCTGCTCTTCAAGGAAGGAGCGTTAGAGCAGGGCCGGTCCGACGTGGAGCCTTCCTTTCCCGAAGTCGTCCATGCATCCTCTTCCTGCAGGCAACTTACGGACGGAGGCAGCAGAAAATGAAAACTTTGACGGACAGGCCAGCAGTCTCCATGGGAGGGGCTTGCCATTAGGGGTACAGGGGGAATGTGGGATGGAAACAAGAACAGAGGAAGTTTGGTTTTTCAGAGCAAGAATCCACACAGTTTAATTTCTGGCACTCTCGCGTGCTCCCGTCCACCTCCCCACCCCCGCATCCCCCCTACCCAACCCCATACCCCCCACACACATACTGGCCAACTCTAGAAGGGCCGTTTGTCCTTGAGAATATTGCCTGCTAGCCCTTCCCTGAATTCCTTCTCGAAATCTTTCCTCTTAGCCTCAGTTGGACTGCTGGATGTTTTGATTCACCTTTTCCTCAAAGCGTTGCTTTACAGAGAGGCCTTTCCCAGAGATTTGCCGCCCTGTGCAAAGCCTGAACTGAGGGCGTGAGTGCAGGTGGCTTATTGGAGCCGCGCCCCAGGAAGGCGGGGAGAAAAGCCAGCTCGAGGGTGCGTTTTTGAGGTCCCTGTTGGTAGGGCCTGGACCTTTTGAGAAGCAGGAGACTTGCCAGACAGGAGACTGCAGCATTTCTCCTTGCCAGACAGGAGACTGCAGCATTTCTTCACCAGCTTCCATCCCCAGGCACAGGAGGGCTCCCTCTGAAGGAAGGGGTCGCCCCGCTCCAGCAGGGGCACCGTTGATTGGGAGTGCCCAGGGAACTGCCGGCCACACCCGAGCGGAATCAGAGTTGGGTGGGGAGGAAGTGACACAGGGCGCCGGAGGCACATGCTAAACCCATTTCTGACCCCAGTCCCAGCCCAGGCTCCTGTAACCCGAGTTCAAGCTGTGAGAACCGTCTGCTGTTTGCACAGCATCCTCAGTCAGCTCTTCTCCCGGCCACATTTCATTTACTGAGATGTCCCATAGCCGCCAAAAGTTTGTGCTCTGGAGGGAGGTGGGTGGGAGTTCGAATCTACACCCTGGTTCTCCCTGACTGCTACTCTTGACACTGGGTAAAAATTGAGAAGAAATTTAAATGTGAAAATGTCTGGAAAGTTATGGCATTTAAACCATACTGCGCAGAGACCTTATTTTAAGCCAAGCAAATAAACTCCAGATTTTAGAAAAGGTAAATAAGGGATTGATTACTTTAATCATAAGTTTCCTCTGTTTACAAAAGGATTAATACTGAAAACATTTAAAACATCTTAACAGAGGCCAGTACCATTCAAAGGAAAAGTGAGATGTACTTCAACAACGTATAAATATTTAGTTGGGGAACAAGGGGGCCAAGGAGCTGCGCTGTGTGGAAGCGGGATCTCTGAGCGGCTGTGCCTTCCACAGGTGAGGGAACCAATTTCTCTGAAGGAGCTTATGAAACACCTTTCTTGTTTTTACTGCGTTTATGTTCTTCTTATATTTCTTCCGATTCACAGTGCCCTCAAGCGCTTTGAAGGCTAGGGGACAGTAAATAAAATTGATGGCCGTTTTTTGTCGTTCCCCTGAGTTGGGGCATGTTTTCCTGTGTTCAGAAGGTCGTTCCTCAGTCCCCAGGGCACCCAAGTGTGAACTGAATCAGGCGATGTCCGATCCTGGTTTCTGGAACGTTCCAAATCTCCCCAGGCCCCGTCTTCCCCTCTCTTGAGTGGATGGACTCTGCCCTGTCATCTTCCCACTCGGAGCCTCGGAACACCCACACTACGTGCTCTGCGATGATCTTCTTACTCTCTGATTGTTTGTCTGTTTTCCCTGTGCCTATCCGTTCTCCCTCTCCTTAGGCTTTAACCAAGAAAGAAGAGTCAGCCTGAGCTTCTTAGGAAGTGGAGTGTAGACAGGCTGGAGCTTCACCCGACGGGTGTCACGGGGGTGGGTGGGAGACCGCATCACTGCGGCCACCCCTTCCTGAGAGCTTCCTGGTGGCTGGGTGGGGGCTGAGGTCATGTGCTCTTCACAACAAGTATGTATCCATTGCTAAAACAAACTCTTCCCAACTCTTCACTAAATTGTGGCTTAATAGAACAACCACTGAGTCTTGCTCCGGACTCTAGGAGTAGTGTTTCAGCTGTGGGCCCAGCTCGCCGCCCTTGGCTGACCTCGTGCAGGCGTCTGTGTTTAGCTGGCAGGTCAGTTGGGGTCCAGCTGTTGTCTGGGGCAGAGGTAGCGATGGAGCTGTGTGGTCTTCGTGCTCCAGCAGGCCAGCCCAGGCCCACACGGCGTCGGCGGGGTTCCAGGAGAGTGAAGAGGAGCTCCAAGGCCTCTGGAGAGGAGGGTTGGAACAGGCATAATTGCATCACTTCTGCTGCATTCTGTCGACTGAGTGACAGGTCCTGCCCCAACTCAAGGCGGAAGGATAAAGCCCGCCTCATGATGAGCGGCACTGCGAGGTCAAACTGCAGAGAAGCGTGGGTACGGCAAAGGATGGAGGATGTGGGAGGACAGCATCACCTTCCCTCTGTGTCCTGAAAGGGAGGCTCCTACAGGGAGGGAGGGAGGGGAGTGCTCCGCTGGGAGGTTTTGCGAAGTCTGGGGTAGAGGGCAGGGACCCAGTGCTTCCTGAGAACACTCCGGACGGAAGTTCCATTCCGACCCAGGGAGGGGGCATGGATTCCATCTGAGTCTTCCTGGTGATAGAGAAAACCAAGTACAGCATGGTACTTGCTGTTCTGGATTGATTTTTCACAAACATTCAGCACAGACCTGTGCTGGGAGAGGAGGAACACAGCCCTGGGGTGACGGGGACTGTGTTAGGCCACCTGTACTGGTGGCCTCTCAGGGAGCCCTCACGGTCACCCCGCGGAGATGGAACGATCATCTCCATTCTACAGAAGCGAGAACTGAGCTCAGAAGAATTGCGACTTACCCCAGGTCACAGAGCTAGTGAGTGGCAGTGCTGGGATTGGAACGCCGTCTGTCTGATGACAAAGTGTCCCCTCTACCATTCTGCCTCATAATTGAGGGCAGGGCCTGATCCCAACATCAGGGAAGAGATAAATAGTGCCCTCCCTCCCAAAATACACAGAGAACAATAAACCTCTGGAGGGCGAGCTCGCAGGTGTGGTGCTGTGGATCCTGGTGAGCAGCATCCTCATGTGGACACTGGACAGAATCCTTCTGGCTTCAGGGTGACCTCCAAGAGGGACTCAGAGGCCTGAATGTTGAAGATGGTGTCCTTATATCGGGGGTGACCATATAATCTACCAAACTGGGACACTTTGGGGACTTAAAGCGAGCATTATTAATATTTAGCCCCAGGAAAACAGGCATAAATTGGGACCATCCCAGCCAAATGGAATGCACAGTCGTCCTACTTAATGGCCAAAGTACAAGGAAGGTTTGGTGACTCTCCAGGCTCCCTGAAGTGGGCCTGAGGGGCAAGACTCCAGCACTGGGGCCAGGAGAGCTGGGTCTCATTCTGCCTCGCTCTCCCCAGTGTCTGACGCTGGGTCTCTGCCTCCTCACCTACATAGCAGTCCTAAGGATGCTGCATGTGTCCGTGATCTGTTATGTAGCACATCACCTCAAAACCTAGTCGCTTAAACAAAGCACTTGTCCCTCGCTGTGGGTGGGGCATTGGGGGTGGTTCTAGCTCGGGTTCGTTTGGGAGGTTGCAGTCAGGAGGTTGGCTGGGGCTGCCGTTGACTGAAGGCTTGACCGGAGCTGCAGGACCTGCTTCCAAGTTGGCTTCTCCCATGGCCAGCAAGTCAGTGGTGGCAGTCGTCAGGAGGCCTCAGGTCTTCTCCATCCACACGGGCCCCTCCAACAGGTTGCTTGCGTGTCCTCCCAACATGGCGGCCAACTCTCCCCAGAGTGAGCCAGCCAGGAGAGCAAAGTAGGCAGAGGCTCACCTGTGTGCGGCCTTCTCTCAGAAGTCCCATGGCATCACTTCTGCCACAATTCAGTCTTTAGAAGGAAGCCGCAGAGTCTGGCCCTCCTTCTAGGGGAGGAGAATTAGGCCCCACCTTTTGAAGGGAGGAGCACCAGGTAGTCTGTGACCACATTTGAAGACACTGTACCTACTCAGGGTGGATGTTACAGACTCACAGGTTGGGCACTGTATGGAAAGTGCCTGCCATGGAACGCGGCACTCATTAACATCAGAAAGAATCTTGGCCCTCCAGGGGCCAGCAGCAGCTCTCCCCCATGGCCTGCAGGCCTGAGCAGCCCAGCCAGACATGGAGGAGCCGTGTCACGTTTACAATTGAGGGCCTAAGCCCTCAGATGCAAGTCATTCATTCCTCTATGGGGTCCAGATGGCCAGAGGATTCCGCCTTGGTTTGGGTTGGATTTTCATGCGTATGCTCCTAAAACCTCCCGATGAGAAACTCCCCGCTGCATCCCCCGCCCCTTGGTGCTTAGAACCCTCGTGGCTGAGTCTCCCTCCCACTCCGGGGAACTGGGCCCCAGAACCGTAGCTTCTGCAGCCCACCCTCTGCCAGGTTCTTTCAAGGACTTTTATTTTATTTGGTTCTCAGAACCCCAGGAGATAGATATTCAGTATTTGTAGCTGTCTTGATTTGTATCATGGCTGATTGCTTTTTGTGGCAAGCAACCGAAAACTCAACCCAAGTTGGCCAGAGTGAAAAGAGAATGTGCTGTTCTGCAGACTGCACACACCTGGGCTTGGCTCTGGCCACAGTTTTCTGTTGGGCCTCAGAAAATTTTCACAGTATCTCCCTCTCCATCTGTCAGCTTCTCTGTCTTGTTTTGGCTTCATTCTCAGACAGGCTGTCCCTCCGGGGTAGCAAAGTGGCTGCCACTAACCTCATCCCACAGAAGTCCTAGCAAAAGTCTCATTGGTCTAATTGGCTTAAGCCTGGGTCACGTGCTCCACCTCTGGGTGGAGCGGAAGTCTCCTGGAGCCCTGCCACCCAGGGGAAGAGGGGGGTGATTTGTGGAGGTGGGTGGCAGGAAACAAATGTCTTCTGTGACCTTGTTATCCCTGTCCCCAAGGCAGGAACTGGGCTCAGAGCAAGCATGGCCAGGAATTGAGGAATCCCAGTCTTCCCGCTCTGCTCGTGGGGAGGAAGGAGGAGGTTCTCACCATCTATCCACCAGCCCCGACTTCAGAGTGCTCTGAGGCCATGTCAAGTACCCACTTAAAACTCTAGGATGTGACCGGTGGCTCTAGAAGTGACTGGGTTAAAACACCATTGGCTGGAGACAGTGGCATGGGGCAATGACGCGCTGACTGGAGGAGGCAGCATTTCTAGTTAGGAAAACCCCTAAAAGGACTCGCCCCCGCCCCGGGGATGACACACGCAAGGGGGGGCTTTGGTTGTCTCCAAGTGCATGTGGCTTTTCCTCCCGCCTCTTCGTGCTGCCTAATGGGAAGGTTTAAACGCGGACTACTTTTCCTGCGTGTCATTTAGCAGCAGTTAAAAATTCATCGGCTGAAGAGATGGGTGTTCATGACAGACCAATTTCATCCAGAGCCCCTCTTCTAGAAGCTTCCAGCCAAAGGGATGGCCTTTGGTCTTCAAATACAGAGGAGGGCAGTGGATGGAGCCACAGATGGAGGCAGGAGGAGGGACTCAAATTAAGAAGACAAGAAACAGTTTCTGTCCCCAAATAATCAGAAAGCCTGAGTGTGAGGCCAAGATCGCTGGCCCTGGGGAGGGGCCGGGCATGTCTGCACTCCCCCGTGAGGTCATTGGAACAGGGCAGGAAATCAGAATCTCATGCCAAAGACGGCTCTCTGGGCTCTTCATGAAAAGCCTGTTGAGCCTTCTCCACAAAGGAGCAGCTGCATGGGACTCGTGGGTGGGCACACAGGCTGCCAGCGGAGGGTCTCCTGGCCATTTTCCTGCAGCCACTCCGCTTGCAGTCACACTTCTGTTTCTGTTTGTGCTAAGGACAAACCGTGGATCCCTCGGGCAGATGAGGTGCCATCTGAGTTTCCTCTTTCCGGTTGGGAAACCCCACACAGAGCAAAGTCTGTTATGTGGCTTTAAATGCTGCACGTGACACACTACCTTGCTGGCAGAAACACCCCACGGGGACACAGGCCTCCCTCTGCAGTCTGCCCAGGTGTGTCTGAGGCAGGGTATCCCCCACCCAGGTGGCCACAGGGACACAGCAGGGGGTAGAGGAAGTGCGGGGCAGTGGGGCCAAACCGACCTGGGCTGGAATCCCACTCCAGCCACTTAATAGCTGCGTGGATCTCCGCAAGTTGCCCAACTGCTTGGAGCCTCATCTTCCCCGTCTATGAAACGGGGATCATGGGACCTGCCCCAGGATTAAATGGACCTTGCAGGTCCAGACATGAGAGGGCATTCTCATACGTTTGTGCATTCCCTCCTCCCGCTTCGGTTCCTCTTCAGCTCGTTCTCACCACAGCCCCGTTGTAATGGTGGTTTCCCAGCTCCATTTTTCAGAGGGAGATTGGGGCAACTGGAGAACGGTGACACCTGGGTGTCACAGTGACAGTGGGTGGCCTGTGAAAGGTTCCCACGTATCAGTGCAGAACCCTGTGGACTTCCTAGCATTCCCAGAAAGGGCCACCTGGGTGTCCACTGGCTCAGCAGACCAGTCCGCTCCCTCTGTGAGACTGCCCCCTGCTGTGGGTCCTGCCCAAGACCACGTGCTAAGCATTGAGGTCAGTGCCCCCTTCGCATGTGGTCCCCTGACACCAGCATCCGCATCACCCTCGACCTGATTAGAAAGGTGAATGTGCTGTCAGAAACTCGGAGGGTGAGTCCCAGCACTGTGCGCTTCAGCATCCCTCCAGCTGGCGCTGATGGATGGCAGAGTCTGGGAACCGCTGTGCTGTAGGCAGGTTATCACAGAGCGAAGGAAGGACAGCCTACTGTGTGCTGTTCACCCCGAAGGCCCCTTTTGCAGACCGGGGTCTGGGGGGCACTGTGGGCTCTGGGGTTAGACCGCCAGCCTCACGTTCTGGCTCTCCTGTGCAGCTGCTATGTGGCCTCGGACAAACTCCTTCACCCTGGCCGGGCCTCCGCACCCTCACCTGCAACACGGGCGACCTGATACCGATCTCGTAGGGTTGTTGAGAAGCACACATCGGTTCACCCAAACAGTGCTTCGAGCAGCATCTGCCGCAAGGTCAAAGCTCAGGACACTTAGCTCTGCCTTCTTGGTTTTCAGGCAGCCCAGCCAGGCTGAGGGTCTTATTGCAGGGGCGACTTTGAACAGCCTAAGGACTTGTCAGCAACTGTGGGAGGCAGAGCAAAGGAAACACTTGAGAAGTCCCTCCGTAGAGCCTGGTAGCGACAAGCGCCACCATGGTGGCTGCCGCCATAGCAACTCGTTACTTCCTTATAGCAAGGCTGTGGGGTGGGAATTCCCAGTCTGTGTTTGCAGGGAGTACTTGGAAATTGACAGAACTAAGATTTGAACCCAAGTAAGGCTGAAAAAAATCACTGTGCAGTCACAAGCCAAGACGTTTCCAGGGTCCCGGTTCCTTCCCCTGGGAAGCTCTGCAGAGAGTTCAGTGGCTTTAACCTTTGTTCAGAGCCCCTGTCTGGAGCCTGGTGTAGACAGCGCCGGCGGCGTCCTTCCCAAAGTGGACAAAGAGGAAACGCTTAGGACCGATAATTAAATGAGGCCGTGTTCAGGAGGTGCTTAGTAGATTAAAAATCAATATGCATGTCTGCACAGGCACCCTAGCTGCATCCTTTATGTTTGGCGGGTGGAATTCTTTCTTCTAAAAGATCCTGGTCGGCTTGGAATGGGCCATCCCAGCCCTTCCCTGCTTTGTGCATTAGCGAGGACCAGAGGCTTCCGTTGGCTCAAACCTGAACTTCTCCCGCCGGTGCCAGGTTGGCCTCCTCCTACCTGAGGCACAGAGACAGGAGGGACGCTGGGTGTTTCTATGATGATGTCTTCCCACCACCTCAGTCTGGGTTTCCTAGGATGAAATCCTGAGATGAGACATCACGTGAAAGGGACTCACTAGGGAGCATTCCCAAGAGAAACCCCCAGGGGCCTGGGGAAGAAGGCAGAGTCCTTGGTCAGGGTAGAATGTGGGTAACTTGGGCACAGTCCAATGGAGAGGTCCCCCCTCAGAGTGTCCCAGTCAGGGACAAGGAGCTTGGTTAACCATTCCCCTAAGGGGATGTGAATTCCCAAGCTCTTCCATCCCTCCACGTTCACGGGCAGAGAGGATTCCAGCAGCCCAGAGCCTGGCCTCCAATAAAAGACACACAGGCGCCGGTAGCTGGGAAGTCAGCATGCGTGGCCATGGGTGGTGGAGAGACCCAGGGGTCATGGCAGAGCCCCCAGCTTGTGCGCCCACCCTTCCTGCGCCCCTCTGTGAGGGAAATGGCGTGTGGTCCGCCTAGCCATCTGAAGGAGAACTGTAACCCATGTGGGGGCGGGCAGAAAAGGGGGAGGGGATCAAGAAGTACAGACCTCCAGTTACAGTAAGTCGTGAGGATGTAAGGCACAGCACTGGGAGCAGTCAGCAACATCGTTAAAAAGAAAATGTGGAGAGCAAGACAAGTGAAACCATTTTCAAAGGCAGAACAAAGAATGAACAGAACTGTCCTGTGAGGGAGAGACACCTAGAAAATGACGGATGGAGACCCAGAAAATGCTGACCAATTGATTGCTTCTGCAGGTCGGGGCATGGGAAGTCATAAATCGGTCAGTCCGGTTCCTCTCCCCCGCACGGCCGAGCCAGCAGCTGACACGGTCATAAATCCAGCATATTCCAGTGTGCTCCGGACAAACAGACCGGCGCTCAGGCAGTCTGGCGGTGCTGCAGCACTTTGTAAAGAACCATGAGAAAAATCACAAATTTTTCACCAAAAACTCTAGCAAGATTGCACTTAAAACCGAACTGTTCAAACAACCAAAAGCAACCCCTACTCCCCGTGCATGTAAGTCGTTTTAAACAGCCGGCCAATTCACTGAAAATGTTGACACCAAATATGGAGAAAACCAAGTGTCAGCCGAGAACACCAAACCCATCTCTCTGTGTTGTTCTTGAAAATGCAAAAAGAAGCCTGGCTGGTGTAGCTCAGTGGATTGAGCGCGGGCTGGGAACCAAGCGGTCCCGGTTCGATTCCCAGTCGGGGCACATGCCTGGGTTGCAGGCCGGGTCCCCAGTGAGGGCCATGTGAGAGGCAACCATACATTGCTGTTTCTCTCCCTCTCTTTCTCCCTCCCTTCCCCTCTCTCTAAAAATAAATAAAATCTTTAAAAAAAAATGCAAAAAGGACACTGCCTTTGGTGTTTAGTTGTATTAGCGGGTCCTTCTGTATTGAGGGCTGTAAAACTGACGTGCGGGAGTTCTCAGTGTGTCGATCCTCCAAGTTCTTGGCATCAGGCTTTCCCTTGCTGCGTGCACAACCTGAATATCCTAAGAACCAGCCTGTGCTCCCTTGTCTGTCCTCCTCATGGTCAGTTTCCTAAAGCTTGAGCCCTCGCTGGTCGGTGCTTCTCTGTCAGAGCAGCGGCGAGGCGGTTACTCTGTGTCTGGTACTTAACAG